>JARPMJ010003318.1:0-95618 GCA_033366665.1 Phoxinus dragarum
TCAAGCATGTCATGCAAAGTGCACTATCTGCCTAATTAGACTAGATTACAAGTGAGAGATTAATTTTCATTAAAATATTGTATTGATTTTGATTGGACGGGTGGCCTTTAACACGGACAACAAAAGATGTGGGTATCTTTTTTCTTTTTTTGCTGTGCTAACTATACAGGCAATTTAGTTTTATTATCAGTTTCTCTACATATTTTAATGAGCACTTTTGTTTCTATTAGACAGGATAGTCTAGACTCTAGAGTGTTGCCAACTCTCGCAAGACAAATAAGCAACCGCAGCTTCAAACAAGCCCAATATGATTTATTATCAGCTATTTATTATCAATAAATGAGCCTGCAACATATTAAACTGAAATCAATATGACTTTGAAAAGCAAAAACAGTAGCTAATTTACAAAAATCCTCATATTGCAACAAAGCGGGAGGGCACGCACTATCCTCCGATCACCGGTGAGCAGAATAGGTTTGGCCTGTGATGATTAATAAGCCTACATTATAAATATATTTTCAAAATATCTCGTCCCTACACCGTCCATCATCTCCTGTGTTTCCTCTCCGTCTCTGTACGTCTCTGTACGTCTCTGTTGGCGGCATTACATACATCTATTTAAGTCTACTAACTATCATTTCTTGCATTTACATAACAAACGTCACATGCCTGCACATTGAACACAATTTTTCTCCAATGAGGGGGAGGAGGGGGCTACAGCACTTGTATTGTTGCACTGATTGGCTATTAGCTGTGAGCAGACAGTGCCAATCAATGTGTTGGAGAAAACAGCGACCATAAATGCAATGAAATGTAAGATTTTTCTAACAAGCAATATTTTTCAAAATAAGCTCCCCAAAAAAATCGCAACTCATGCCCCTTGATTTTTAACGTGACTTACCAAAAAAAGAAGCCAAAGTGGCACCTCTGGTCTAGACCAACAGGAAGACGGGGGGAGAGAAAGGGGGGGTAAGACTGGGACATGATGACACGGGCCGCATGATTTAACTGTTAACTAAATATTAATGGAGACTCCCAGCAAAACATTCCAAATCAATATCAATCAGGAATAATGTAATATAAAGAATCATTCTGTAGAAAAGATATGATTATTTGACTTTAGTGCAATATATGCTCAGCGGTAAGACTCAGAGCAGTGTGGTGGTGAAGGGATCTTGGTGTGTCATTGCATCTCTCAGAGACAGTGCTGAGTCTGGGCTTCTTGCTGCTGTCTGTAAAGCTGCTGGTATCAGCAGATCACCACACGTAAACAATGAAAATTCAACATTGATTTCTACTTAACTTTTTATTTTTTTATTTTGAATTTCTGGATTCTTATTATGCAAGTCTCATGGGATCACATAAACCGATATTTAAATTGATTCTAACTAACAATGAACAATACATTTGATACATTATTTATCATCTTTGTTAATAAAAAAAAAATTACTTCACTGATTTTCACACACTATTTTATAAATAAAATAGTCAGAAAGATTGAGAAGTCAGTCTCGAATGCATTATTTGTCTGTTTTAAATTCCTTTAATTCCCATAAAGAGTGATTTTGGAGGTTGGAATTTTGTGGTGATTTTTTTTTTTTTTTTTTTTTTTGTTAGTTTGTTAATAGGATGCCTGATTATATCTGAAAACATTTTATAATCAGGTGCACTGTTTAGTAACATTAAATATTGTTACAGCCATATATACTTTCCTGGTAGTCAAACTTCTGTACTGAGGAAACACACACTTACGACACATGTATCCGAACGCAACGCTGCACAGGCAGATGTGAACGAACAGAGCTGAAACGGTCTTTCGTGACCTTTGAATTCTCCGCCGTAATGCGATCTCATGCGTAATACAGCGCAGTGATTGGATTAAAACCGTTCATTCTCATGAATAAATGCAGAGAAAATCTCAGAAACCGATAACGTAGACGTACACTTGCAGCCAATCATCACTCCAGGTTAACTTTTTGTGACGTTGATTCAACATTGCTTTTTAAACCGAAAGAACTAAATGGCTAAAAAATAAAATAAAATCACTTTTCTCTTAATAAGAAAAAAGTGCTTTTGTTGTTTTCAGTGAGGTGCAACCTTTACTGTTAACATCTCAAAAATGTGTTTTAGGGTTTCATGACCCTTTAAAGTTTAAATAATATGCTTAGTAAAGCCAAACAAACACAAAGCATGTTTTTTTCATTTGGATTTAATTTAATTTGACAGTATAGTAAGATGTTGTCTCACTGATTAGATGTGGAAAAAGTAGTTCAGATACGATGGCTTTTTTTTTTATCAGAATGTCTGGGACAAGTCATGCTACCGGTGAAATGGTGCTGTTTGATATCAGCTCTGCCCTAGTGTGTGTGATGACCTCTGCACACAGGCCGTTTTTGAGGCTATTCCAGGTCAACACTAATATGATCTGACAGGCCATCTACTGAAAGCTTAACTCATTGAAGAACGCTGCATTGTCATGCAGGAAATGCTCATCGAAGACACTTCCTCCCCCAGCTGGATGTCATTTAATCATCCCGGTGAATTCCCTCCTCAAACGGCCTTTTACTAAATAAGAGTCAATGAAACGGCCTCACGTGATATACATTCAGCTCTCTGCCAGACGTTAAAAAATGTCAAGTCGCACTTGAGGATCTCATTAAAAACTCCAACTGGACAATTACAAATGTATCTTTTCTTTCTTGGTTCACTGTGTGGAGGTAGCAAGGCATTTACATGTTTGAATCCAATGTTTGCAAAATGTCCTGTCTACTGTCCTGCCTTCATCAATCATTGTTATAGGCAGTGCCAATGTGTTCTATGATATCCCACAATCCTGTTCATGATGTCCGCTTGTTGGTGGAAAGAATAAAAATGGTGTCTGATGGAGCAGTTGGAAATATTCTAATGGTTTTATCATTAGAACAACACATTAGATCATTATATGTGGAATTGGAAGTTTCCAGGACGTGCCTTCATTCACAAACAATGTCACTGACTTCAGGTTTGGCACATCCAAAAAAAAGCCCATTAGTTATCATGGCATATATTGGCATCTGGGTGATGCAAGTTTGTGTCTGGCCTGTGGACTTGTAGTGTACTTCTGATCTTAAAAGTTTTTTTTTATTTAGTTTTTTACTGTACTTGCAGATAGCACTAAAGTACACTTTTGAAAAGTACACTTTGTAATAATGTTAAATTACAATTTGACACTGTACTTTTTAAATCATGGTTTGAAAAATTACACTTATTTTGATGTTGACGTAAAGTACCTTGTTTTAAATCAAATGTAGTGTGTTTTGTGCTATTGCATTTAATGTATTTTAATGTATGCAACTTCACCATTACAAATACTGTACGTAATATATATATAACACAGGACAGGACATAGGTTCCAATGGAAATGACATTACAGTATTTTTCATAAATGCTTGTCAGTACATTGATAGTGCACTTTAACCATATTCCAGAGACAAAATAATTATGAAATTACTTTAGTAAGGTAGTACTTTAGTAAATTTCAACTAATTGCATTTAATACGCATTTAAACTAATTTAAACTAAACCGTTTTAAAATCATTGTAAATAACATCTTATAATTGTCCAGAAAAAGACTACATTCAGTTTGCACTTAAGCATGTTCTTTTAAAGTATATTATTTGTGTAAAAAATATTATTTTCTAAAGGGAATGCAAGAACATGAACACAAATGATTTAGATGATTTACGATTTTGTAAATTGTTGCGTTTTAAAATGCAGTTCATAATTCTGCAAAATAATGCAGTGCAATGCAAGTACGTGTTGCATTCTCTTTTTTCTCAATGCCACAAGGACCACTAAGCGATCATTAGTGTTAACCAAGGGCGTCGCTAGACCCTTAAGTTTTAAGGTTTTTCTGAAAATCATTGTCTGATGATGAGGTAGGTTTCAATAGATAGATTCTGTACATCTGCAAAAAGGCTTTCCTATTCATTGAACGTTATCATATACCTAATTTTAAAACTTGAAGGCGGATTGTAATGCCAGCTGAAAGTATCCTGCACGTCCTCTTCAATCCAACGCCACTGCTCCGCCCCCTCGCTGTGCTCCTCCTCCTTCATTTTTCCCTGTGGAATCCAACATTTTAGCTAAAGAGAGGTAACTACCAGGCTAACGCTAATTGCTGTGATAAGTAGTATGTGAATTTGTATTATATAGTTGAATGAGGACATCCCGTTCTCCAGATCTAATTTACTTGGCACAGATTTGATCAATAAAATTAGCTTGTTAACTGCTAAAAGAATGCTTGCTTATCTCTTCTAATTTGGCATTGTTTGTGGCTTGATTTAAAGGCCCACTGAAGTGCCTTGGAACGCGCAACTTTGTATGATGCGTTGACATTATTTCCACTAAAACAGGAAGCTAAGGCGGTACATAATGAATGACCCCTCCCCCTTTTCAAATAGCCAATAGCGTTTAGTTTACCTCACAGACTGTGAGTCGTACTTGACAGCACCTAAATTCTAGCCATTTCATTCTTAACCAACGTACAGTTGGAAAACTGAATAAAACTCCCAACCGAACACTTATCTCCAACCCATATTGCTCCGTGATGTGTCAATGGTCACTTAAGCCAGCTGGTATTTATAGCATAGGGACGGGACGCTTTAGATTCTTGTGATGAGAAGCTGAAGTCAATAGTGATGTCTTAAAAATCTGTGATCCATTTTAGCGGAAGTGAGAGACTGTTTTGAATGCCACTGCCAGGTCCCATGTGGGAACTCTGGTATGAGTCGCAGGTCTCATCCTCCAAGCCCCACTGAGGAAACGTACGACCAGCTGATGTCTCCTCAGGGGCCCATCACCCAAATAATAATAATTTGTTACATTTATATAGCGCTTTATCTGAGACCTCAAATCGCTTTACACAGAAGGGGGGGAATCTCCTCAACCACCACCAATGTGCAGCATCCACTTGGATGATGCGACGGCAGCCATATTGCGCCAGAACGCCCACCACACACCAGCTTACTGGTGGAGAGGAGACAGTGATGAAGCCAATCAGTATATGGGGATGATTAGGAGGCCATGATGGACAGAGGCCAAGGGGCAAATTTGGCCAGGATGCCGGGGTTACACCCCTACTCTTTTTCGAAGGACATCCTGGGATTTTTAATGACCACAGAGAGTCAGGACCTCGGTTTAACGTCTCATCCGAAGGACGGCGCTCTTTGGCAGTATAGTGTCCTCGTCACTACACTGGGGCGTTAGGACCCACACAGACCACAGGGTGAGCGCCCCCTGCTGTCTTCACTAACACCTCTACCAGCAGCAACCTGGTTTTCCCAGGAGTCTCCCATCCAGGTACTTACCAGGCTCAGCCCTGCTTAGCTTCAGTGGGCAACCGGTCTTGGGCTACAGGGTGAAAGGAGCGTTGAAAGATGCAAAGCCATGTACACCTTGAGTGTGGACGGGGTAAGACCAGCCGAGAAGCGATCTTGGAAGAACTCCAGCACTGAAGCCAACGGGCAGTTAACTGGGTCCACCTCACGCTTGCTACACCAATTGGTGAACACATTCCATTTTAGGTTGTACAGTTTCCTCGTGGAGGGAGTTCTAGAGCTAAGTATGGTCCTGACTACTCCTGCTGATAGGCCGGCCGCTCTGTACTGTGCCCCCTCAGGGGCCAGACCCACAGTTTCCATAACTCTGGCCGAGGGTGAAATATTGAGCCCTCTGCCTGCGTCAGCAGGTCCCTCCTGATGGAAATCTCCAAAGGAGGGCCGTCTAGGAGCGATGTTTTGTCAGAGAATCATACTCGGGCCGGCCACAACGGGGCTATTGGTAGAGGACTGACTCGGTCTCGGCGAACCCTCTCTAGAACTCCCGGGAGCAGAGCGATCAGAGGAAATGCGTACAGACGCACTGAACTGCCTCCTCTGCACCATGGCATCAGACCCCAGCAGGGCTGGATGTGTGAGGGAGAACCACAGTGGACAGTGTGACGTCTCACCTCGGGGTGAAGTCTCCATTCTCCAGGCCTCAGCCCCTTCCTCGACAGGATGTCTGCTCCCCTGGTATTTATGTTGCTCTGATAGACAACAGTCTCCCACAGGAGGATCTGATTCGTCAGTCTGCATAGAGGGTGGGATCTCAGACCCCCATGATGATTGATATAGGCCACCACTGACATATTGTCTGACCACAAAAGGACGTGGTGACCTTTGAGGTCTGGCAGACAGCTCCTCCAAGCTCAGAGGACCGCCAGAATTTCCAGGCAATTTATGTGTCAGGAGGAAAGATGGTCCTGCCATAGACCTCTCATAAAGCGGCCGTTCATGACCTCGCCCCAGCCCGTGAGGGAGGAGTCTGTCAAAACGACTTTCCGGCGACATGACGCTCCCAACAGAAACCAAGGTTTTTCCACATAGATAGCGCATAACCCTGAATCGTGCGGAATTGGTTCCTCAATGGGGAAAACCCCTTGGTTTTCAACCACCACTGCAGGGCCCTCGTGCAGTAGGCTAAATGGAATGACGTTGGACGCTGCTGCCATGAACCCTAACACTTTCTGAAAATGTTTTTCAATGATGGCTTGGCCTAGTTTATCCTGGTCACCGTGGCCAGGATGGACTCGATCCGTGCAGGAGACAATTGTGCCCGCATCGCTACCGAATCCCATACGACTTCCAGGAATGTGGTTCTCTGGGCTGGCGCCAACATACTTTTATTTAAGTCTCAACCCCAAGCTCTGGATGTAGGCAAGGATGACATCTCGATGCCAAACTGCCAGCTCTCGTGACTGGGGGGCTCTAGAGGCAACACTCTCTTTTTGTGCCTGCCTGTAGGCTAAGGAACTGGTGGATGGCTTTGGCTGCCCACTGGGGGCAGACTTCTTGGATTTTGAGCGGTGACGTAAATACTGCTTTAAGGCTGCAGACTGTTTTTTCGCCTCCTAAAAACCTGTCGACGACAGTGTTTACTGCGTCGCTGAACAGGCCAGAAGGCAAAAGCGTGGCAACAAGAAGGAAAGCCCTCTCTTTTTCCTTGATGCCAGACAGATTTGGCCATAAATTTCTTACCATAACCGCCATGGAATGGCCGATAGCGCGGGGCGGTTTCCTTGGTGACTCGGAAAGACTGCAGCTTACGCAACTCCGTAATGTCGTCGGGAGTTGGTCCCTCGCCCTCGTAAATATCCTTTAGAAGGTCGGCCCGGTATGCTTGTAGTACTGCCATGGTGTGCAGACTCGACCAGCAGCCATATAAGCCCTGCCCACCAACGCGGATGTATCGCAGCAGGGTCTGGTGGGCAGCACCGGGGTTTTTAGGGATGATGCAATGTCGGGGGAAAGATAGCTGGCCAGAGGCTCTTCCACCAACGGCATCATCCCATAGCCACTCTCTCTTGCCCCCACAATATTACTGTAGTCTAATACAGGGGATTGGCCAGACAAGAAGAGTGTGGCTTTTTCCATGATTTACACAACCAAGGCAAACCTCGGTGATGAGGTTGTTCTCTGTGCTGCAGCGCTCATCTAGAGTTATGGCAGATCAACAGTTTAAAGAGCATCTTTTTGAGAAAGTTAGTTCAAGTTTATTAAACTGTCAACTTCTTGCATTTTTAAGACGCATTGAGTCAAATATAGTTTATTTAAATATATATATATATTTTTTTAAGTTTCTCAAGACCCTGCATTCTGGTCCATTCCTGAACCTCTCTCACATCTGCCCACATTTGAGCCCTGCTGAAACCTCAAATATTTCCGCTACATTGTGACATTAAAAGAACATTTGAAATGTGGAAAACTAAGAAGGAATCTTGTTTGATAGACTCATGGGTCATCATATAAACTTTCCATGGGATGAGCACACTTGCTCTGTTACTCAGCACCCTGCTCTTCTGATGATGTCTGTTGACACTCAACTCCAGAGCTCCTTTATGACCTTGTGTTTAGGGATCTCCAAAAGCAGAGCGTGAATCTGCTGTTCTCATCAGAGCTTTCCTTTGGTCCCATTGCTCTGCTGGAAACAGGAATTATCCAGATGTGGCGGCATCTTTGGCCTCATGCGAGAGCAGCTCTGTCAGATCAAACACCCCCCCCTTCATCTTTTGAACAGAGGCATACAGGAAATATGGATGACAATCGTGAGAAATTTAACAATTCTGGTTTCTATTCCACTTAAAGATGCAATGATCAATTGCTGAGAAACACTGTTGATATTTGAAATCGAATGGGCTACTTTTAAATCATTATTGTGGATTGAACACCCCCCACCACCCCCAGGTTACAGGTTGCCCTATTGAGCAAAAACAAAGAAACCTCAGTGTCCATTTTCAGGCCTTCCCTCTCTCTAACGTCTCTCCAGCACTGGAAAGCTTGTATTACTGCGGATCCTAGCTCTTGCCTGACCGTAACCCTTCTTCTTCCTCCAATTATATTCCTCTGACCTTTTCCTCTTTGGTAATATGTCAGCCATCTCTCATTCTACCGTCTTTCTACATATGTCCTGCTTGCTCACTCTCTCTCCTCTCCCATCATGAGCAGATACTATTGCTGATTTGCTACAAGAATATTTTGATGCTCCCTGGATCGGTTCGATCCACTTTGTTTTTTCTTTTGTGAACACAGCCAGGACTATATACAAACACTATTTTTTTAAGCACACCACATGCACAGAACCAACATATAACAAATATTTACAAAACTGTTGGTTTAGGTGTTGATTTAAATTGTCAGAAATCACTTAATGGTTCCATTTCCTTAGTTCTACCAACATAAATGTAAACCACAGTTCTGCATTAGAATTGAATCTCAATTCCCACCCCATAAAGATGTTGACTCCTTTCCATTTGTACCTACATCCACTATATCTTATATATTTCTCATACTGTACAGTGTGCATACATTAAAACAAACCTCTTACCCCTAAAGTGCCATTATTATGTTATTTCCTCATTTTGTAATTTTGGAGGTCTTCTTGTACAATAACCTTTGACTTTTGACTTGTATCAAAGGTCAAAAAACACTTTAATTTTCTCATAATATGCATTGGACGTCACCTCATTTCTCAAACAGTCAGAACTCTTAGTTCCAGCTACAATTGCAGTGTTTGGTGGCAGATCAAATTAGAAGTTGTTTTTGGGCAGCCAATGAAAAACATAGGCTGGCATTATGCAAATGTCTTATGTTACATAGGTATGTAACAGAAAGTGAGACTGTTATTTCTGACAACTCTTTTACTGCATCCTTGAGCGAATTTACATCATTACATTCACAAACAGCTATATTACAAACTGCACTTTAGCGTCTAACGCATAACTTATTCCGCACTATTTGTGCTACAGACATGAGTGATTGCTCAAATAATATGGCTTGTTGAGAAGTTGAGACAAGATATTATTATGAAAATCAAGCCTTTTTTTCTTTTATTTTTTTATCATGCTTATGCTGGTTGTCTGGTGGGTGGGCTCTTTTTACATGGGCCAGTAAACAACTACTCAGAACACCCTACTGTTGCAACCACACAGCAAGAATCTAAAAAAAACATGCACTCAGAACACCTTAAAAACTATTGTCACACATAAATGTGCTATGGTAGTTGAGCAAATATTGCTCTATGAAATCTATTTATTTATTCCCATATTCATTGTTTACCATTTCCTTTTAATGGTTTAATTATATATTTAATACAAAAAGATTGATGTCTAATACAATTAAATAATTTATTAAAATGTTAACAGTTAAAGTGCTCTATAAAAACTGTTTTAATTTTTCAGAAATTCTGTGTATTCCAGAAATGAATTTGCCTGGATTCTGTGTCTTATGATTTAATAATAAAAAAAATCAAATGAATGCATAACTTTAACTTAATAATAATTTAATAATTTATTTTAAATGTAATCAAATGAAGTTCCTTTCTTTCTTTTTTTTGTCAAACACTGCTGCAGATGTTTACAGTTTAAATGAATACATGGACAAACATTGTGTGATATTCCTAAAAAAAAATATGATGAACTGAATAAAATTATTATTAGTGCTAAAATCATGTTGTTTAGAACATTCTGCTGTATTTCTGTCATAATTTCAAGTTCAACCATACTTTTGTTTTGACGGGTGGTAGTGAAGGCATTTAAGTTATGTGTGTAGTTTTATCAACGAAATTGTGAAATTGTTATATATTTTAACAATATATTTTATATAAACATATTTTATAGTGTTATTAGCACTAGAATTAGTGGTAGTATTAATAGTATTATTTTATTAATATACACTGAATGACCAATAATGTCTCAGGCATCACAATGTGTCTTGTAGTTTTATCCACACATCAATCACAGTGAAGCTGAAATATTGACCTGTTTCTGTGGTGGCAGACGTTCAAAGGTCATGTTTTCAACACTTAGGTATGTTGTTCTTGTTTATGCATTGTAACCGGAGTGGAATGTTTTCTTTGTATCATTTTCAAAAATACAAAGAACTGAAAAAGCTATCAAAACAGCTTTAGGTTGACTCAAGACAAAAAGAATTTACTTTAAACTAGTCATTTAGAAGGAAGTGTGAATGTAACTCACATTCATCAGGATTATTTGTGCATTGGATTTCTCATACATGGTGATAATTGTATACATTTGAATTGACTGGTAAAAGATTCAGCATTCACTGCCACTGAGGCCTGAGAGCAAAAGTGATTTTCTCACTCTGTATGTGATGGAAAACTTTGGCTGCTGGACCTATCGGAGCTTCCTAATCACAAGAGTCTGTATGCTAACCGCTTAGTGGTCAATTTACAGTGACAACATATCAGTGTGAATAACTTGACTGTGGTATATTATAAAGGGCAAGGCCTTATGAACATGGGGTAAAGGACTCTAGTTAGGGAGCACACAGATACAGCGGTGGCTTATCTCAATCTCAGCTGGCCATTTATTGCCGGTACCCTTTCTTCCTAATGACCACAGCCACAAGAGTGGAAATAATGCAAATTACTTTTCCATGAAAGTCACTGTGTGTCGTGTTACTGTAAATCTACTAGGCTATATGCATTTTTTTCCTGGAGTGTGTGTGTGGTAGGTAAATGGTCCTCATGAGGAAAACGGCTTATAAATCATACTAAGTGATGTTTTTTGAAAATGTAAAAATGCAGAAAGTTTTCTGTGATGGTAGGTTTAGAAGTAGGGTTATATACAGTGGGGAGAACAAGTATTTGATACACTGCCGATTTTGCAGGTTTTCCTACTTGCAAAGCATGTAGAGGTCTGTAATTTTTATCATAGGTACTCTTCAACTGTGAGAGGCGGAATCTAAAACAAAAATTCATAAAATCACATTGTGAATCACATCTACCAACAAGTAAGAATTCCGGCTCTCACAGACCTGTTAGTTTTTCATTAAAAAGCCCTCCTGTTCTCCACTCATTACCTGTATTAACTGCACCTGTTTGAACTCATTACCTGTATAAAAGACACCTGTCCACACACTCAATCAAACAGACTCTAACCTCTCCACAATGGCCAAGACCAAAGAGCTGTGTAGGGACATCAGGGATAAAATTGTAGACCTGCACAAGGCTTGGATGGGCTACAATAGGCAAGCAGCGTGGTGAGAAGGCAACAACTGTTGGTGCAATTATTAGAAAATGGAAGAAGTTCAAGATGATGGTCAATCTCTCTCAGTCTGGGGCACCATGCAAGATATCACCTCGTGGGGCATCAGTGATCATGAGGAAGGTGAGGGATCAGCCCAGAACTACACGGCAGGACCTGGTCAATGACCTGAAGAGAGCTGGGACCACAGTCTCAAAGAAAACCATTAGTAACACACTACGCCGTCATGGATTAAAATCCTGCAGTGCACACAAGGTCCCCCTGCTCAGGCCAGCGCATGTCCAGGCCCGTCTGAAGTTTGCCAATGACCATCTGTACGATCCAGAGGAGGAATGGGAGAAGGTCATGTGGTCTGATGAGACAAAAATAGAGCTTTTTGGTCTAAACTCCACTCGCCGTGTTTGGAGGAAGAAGGATGAGTACAACCCCAAGAACACCATCCCAACCGTGAAGCATGGAGGTGTAAACATCATTCTTTGGGGATGCTTTTCTGCAAAGGGGACAGGACGACTGCACCGTATTGAAGGGAGGATGAATGGGGACATGTATCGTGAGATCTTGGCCAACAACCTCCTTCCCACAGTAAGAGCATTGAAGATGGGTCGTGGCTGGGTCTTCCAGCATGACAACGACCCGAAACTTACAGCCAGGGCAACTAAGGAGTGGAGCCGTAAGCAGCATCTCAAGGTCCTGAAGTGGCCTAGCCAGTCTCCAGACCTGAACCCAATAGAAAATTTTTGTAGGGAGCTGAAAGTCCGTATTGCCCAGCGACAGCCCCGAAACATGAAGGATCTGGAGAAGGTCTGTATGGAGGAGTGGGCCAATATCCCTGCTGCAGTGTGTGCAAGCCTGGTCAAGAACTACAGGAAACATATTATCTCTTTGATGTATGATGTAATTGCAAATCGCAAAGAAAAAGGTTTCTTTACCAAATATTAAGTTCTGCTTTTCTGATGTATCAAATACTTATGTAATGCAATAAAATGCTAATTAATTACTGAAAAATCATACAATATGATTTTCTGGATTTTTGTTTTAGATTCCGTCACTCACAGTTGAAGAGTACCTATGATAAAAATTACAGACTTCTACATGCTTTGTAAGTGGGAATTACCTGCAAAATTGGCAGTGTATCAAATACTTGTTCTCCTCACTGTATATACAGTTTGTACAGTATACAAATCATTGTCAATCGAAAGTCCCCATAAAACATGGAAAACCAACATTGTGTGTGTGTGGGGCGTGGGGTGGGGGTTATCATTTATAATAAAGTTTGTTTGTTTTTTAATCGTAAAAATGCAGAAAGGTTTAGGTTATAGTATTTAGCTGTATATATAAAAAATCGAATCTATGTAATGTCCCCATTTAGATAGCTAAAGGCAACCACACACTACAAGATAATCAGGCAGATTTTGGGCCAATTCTTCCCTTCCAACAATTCTAGGTAAAGTCTCGATTATATTGATGGTTCTACAGATTATCTTATCACACCTGGGGGCTGTTCCATAAACCAAGATTAGAGTATAAGCCAGACTTATTTTGGTTAGTCAGACTTATTGTCGGTTGATTCTGTTTCATAAAGCAAACTTAAAATAGTTCAAACTCAGTTACCCTGGCAACTTATGCTGGGAAACTAGCCTGGTCCAGGGCAGGCTAAATGTCAGGCTAAGCCTCAGATGTTGCACAGATCCTCTAACACTGACCAATTGGAACACAATTACTGACAATCTCTCATACCATTATTTGACTTTATTAACCACTATAAGTCCAAAAATAAATATACAGTAAAGAAAATCAACTTAAGGCTACAATGATAAATTAGACAATATAGACCTAAAAACATATATATGTCGGGGTTTATATATATATATATATATATATATATATATATATATATATATATATATATATATATATATATATATATATATATATATATATATATATATATATATATATATAATGTATACATATACATATACATATAGGCTATATCCTACAGGTTTTCTTTTCTTACTGGCTGAATGTTTTGTGATTTAATTAGATAGTTTAAAAAAATTATGAAACACAACATTTAAAAGAAATCATTACAAAAGATGAATTAAGATGAATCTGAGCTTAGTAATTGTATTAACCTACACTTGATTTACCCCATTACAATAGTCCCTTTACAGTTATTATCCTAAAAATACACTAAATTGTAGGTTTAAAATTCTAAATAAGGCACATCTAATGTCCAACAACCAATATTTTAGCATATATATATATATATATATATATATATATATATATATATTATGTACTTTATTATGTCTTTCAATTCAAATACATTTAACACAATTATACAAATGGACAGTTCCTTTAAAGACATAATATTTTCCCCCAATAAATCTTATTTTTCCTTCTACTTTTTTATTTTGTGATAATACCCACCAACACATAAAAACAATTAGAACAACAACCATTAAGTACATAGTTAGACACTTTTACATATGAAAAAAAGGGAAAAATATTTATACATATTTATATCAAACTCTTATAATGACACATAATTCATAATAAGTTATTAAAGTAATATTATTTAAATATTAAATAAGTAAATAAATAAAATAACAAATAACTAGAATTAAGGGAGGGAAGGTTATTTAGTTAAAGGCTAATATGTATTCCTTTATTTTATGGAATATTCTTTGATTTTAGAGTTGCACATATCTTTTCAAAATGTATACTTTTGCTCTTAATTTCATGTTATCCTCTCCATAATGCACTGTATAAACTAACTGTATAACTGTATAAATCTAACCAAACCTTCTTGCTTTCTCCAAAAAAAAAAAAAAGATTGCTTTAAAAGCTGTAATTCTCAGCATTCTAATTAAATAAGTATAAGTCATCTTTTTTTAAGTAGCTTAGGTCCTAAACTCAAAACTATATTTTGTATCTTTATTATATTTGGTTTCTTAAAAATGTCTTCCCTGAATTAGGCCTACTTCTGTTCAATTGTTTTATTATAAGTATAAAATATATGAGTTTAATGAGATATAAGTTCACTGCAACTGATCCAACATCCGAAAGATAAATTATTATAATTAGAAGATATTTCTGGTGTTATAAAATATCGCATATAGCCTATTCATTTTCCAACTAGACTAGATAAACCTGGATCAAATTAGTGGGATTGCGTGAACTTGAATTACCTTTTATGAAACCGCTTTAGCCCCAACTTATTTGTTAGGTTTATTCAAGTCGGGTTTTGGACTTTAATCCCCGCTTTTTTAAGCGGCTTTTATGGAACAGCCCCCTGGTGTGAGGTGTGTTAAGAGTGATTGTATCTGCTCAGAAAAACGTTGGGGCCGCACCGACACTCCAACATGTTGAATTACAATCAGAAATCATGTTGCTTTCTGTAAAAAGCAGTCCAAATACTATTATCGCCATTAATTTTTGCCCGCCATGTTTGTTTCTTCTAAAGTCACGAGTCACGACCACAAGAGATTTTGCTAGATTTCCTGTGTTTACTGTCGGGACTCTGGTTGTTTGTGAATGGAATCTGTTAGTATGTGTGGTAGGAAAAAAACGACATCTATGATTTTTTTTTTAATCATGTTTGTGGTCTCTCACATTTTAACAATCTTTTAGTGTGGGCCAGCCTTAAGTAAACGTGTGTGTGTCATTTTTTTTCTTCTTTTTCAACATAACATTCTATCTATCTATCTCAGCCACACTAAAACTGTTCCTTAGATAAGAAACATATGCTCTTCCCACCTCTGGCAGGGGAGTCCCAGGCGGACCGCTGACGCAGGCACTCAACCCCCTCCACACACACACCTTCGTCACACACCCACCCGCCTCAATCATGTCAGGCAAGTGAAAAGTAGAACCTTGGCAGTCTGCCCTTGACACCACTCCAGGAAGAGAGCAGTTCTCAATAAACCAGCTCTCCTCTCTCAGGCGTTCCTTCAGTTTTGCTCTCTGCTGTTTTGGTCACTGAACGGTTTTTAAAACTCCTCAACTCTTTGGAAACCAGCAGCGAGAGGCTGACCCTACACAATTTATAAGCCTCTCAAATCTAGGGTGACTATAGGTGAACACAATTGGAACACGTCTTGGATATGCGGGCGACCAGAATACAAATCTGGCCTGGTGTCGTTTAAGTTATGATTTGTTTTATTTCCCTATGGTCTGTAAAGAATAGAAAGTAGAAAATAGTTTGGATGCATCTAATCTTTGGATACTTAAACTCTTATTTTGATATTGAGCTCTTTAAAAAGTTGATTTACAGCAATCAAGCCAAAGCTAATACTTATTTTCAAGACAAACAGTGTCCCAATTGTAACTTTGTCTGGACGTGGTACTTATAAGATTTTTTAGGATGTCTTGTCACCCTACTGTAACGTCCTTCTCACCCTGTAAAAAAGGAAGATATTATGACTCCAATGAAGTAGTTCCTTCTTTTTGCTCCTGTTTTCCCACGTCATCCTCCAAACAATGGAGACAATGCTTTGTAAACAAGTCTGTCAGCTTAGTTTGAATTATGTAGTGGAATGAATGGAGAAAAATGCTTTTTCTGGCTGGATTTACTGTACCAAGTGTTTTATTTTTACATCTCTCGAGTCGTGTGGGGGAATAGAGACGCTCCGATGGCCAGCAGTCGCACAGCGCTAAAGGATTAGAATATCTGTCATTTTAACTGTAATCTTTTATGGTTTTGCGCATTTATTTATTGTTATTGTTATTTATAAATTTATTTATTATATACACGTGTTATCATGCTGTAAGCAAACATCTGGATTCTTCTGCGATAAGAGAGTTTCTTTACATTGTGCGTATGAAGTTGTGCTTTCTGTAAGTCCTCCAGCAGTCTGAATGTGCCATGATCTTTGGTTAAACATTAACCTTGAGCAGCCACCTAAATTAAAGGGATACTTCACCGATTAGCATTAAGCTTTGTATCAGTAGAAAACCTGGAGTATTTTCGAATTACCATGCTTCCCTGCCTCATGTCCCCCTGAGAAGAGAGATTTATGTATTTTTTGTCTAGAAAAAATCTTCATATGATATGATGCAAAAATCTTAATTTTGCGTCATCAGAGTATTTCCTGGCCAGAGGCTAAAAACTACAGCCAGTAGAAGGAGCTAGTTCTGCATGTTTTCAACCCGCCCATAGTGGGTGGGATCTCACTCACAGAATGTACCAACCGTGTCAGCCATCTTTTTTTTCCCCGGACATGTCCGGCTGGGATTGCCCTTCCTCCGGATTGCTGGGATTGCTGGGATTGCTCTTCCTCCGGACCGCCAAGCAGGTCTTGCTCCTCCGCTGCAGCAGCTGCTCCGGCTGCCTCCCACTCCCCCACCATCCGCGCATCGGACCTGCGCCCAAAATGTCCGGGACTCGGCTCCTGTTTTCCACAGTCGCCATTCACTACGCCCACATTATTACATTATTTGACACTGACAAGTACGTGCCAGCTTTGTAGGTCATGCATTCTACTTCACACGGATCTCGACCAAGACGAAAACACAGGAATTTTCTTAGCAATGCTAAAACGCACATCAACCGATCACTAGTTTAGCGTTCATGTAAACACTACATTCAGATTCACCAATCGGAATGAATTCAGTCCGATTAAAAACAAAAGGTGTGCATGTAAACATAATGAATGGCGACCGCAGAAACCAAAAGCCGAATTCTGGACATCCCGAAATCTGGTGCGCGAATCCGACGCTCGTGGCCACCCGCACGAGCCGCACGCAGCACAGCGAGGAACAGCCGCAGACGATGGAGGAACCAGAGGCGGCCGGAGCAGCCGCTGCAGCAGAGGAGCGAGACCCGCCCGGCGGTCAGGAGGAAGAGTCCTCGGCAGACTCGTCACGAAGATTTACAATAAAACGGTGTCTTTTCAGTTTCGAGTAGCCTATTTGTATCAATTATTTCGATACTGGCCTCTGTAATGGTAGGCGTGGCCTCGTAGGGCAGCGAAGCAAGTGCATTCTGGGAGTTGTTGTCTTTCATCCACATGAGCCAAAAATACATTTTCTGGCTTTTCTGTCTAGAAGGCACCAACTTCTAAAATAATTTCACATTTCTACTACATACATGACCCAATTTAAATACACATTCATCTTTCCAGCGATGAAGTATCCCTTTAAGGACAAATCGTTTCTGACTAACTCGGGTATGTTTCACAAAAGACGCAGTTTTTCGATTATAGTTTTAATTTATGACCTATTAAGGCATGCGTCAGGTTGGCCATTGCACCACATCTTGCTGTTTTTTCAGTGCCTTGCGTCATGAGCTTCTCGTTTTCGAGGCTAATAAAATGGTATGAAAATGCATCTTAAAAGCCTTGCATTCTGATAATTTTTGTTGTGCTTCGTAAAGGCTTTTTTTTTTTTTTGAAAGCAAAAACACGTCTTGAATGAACAGCTCTTTGTTCATTCTCTACTGTCTGCCCTGAGTAGTGGTTTGCCGAGGCACGTGGCCTGTAGTAGCAGTTGGTGCTGCGCTGACGGTGGATTTACATCAACATACTTTGCATTTATGTGGGATTTCAATTATCTCGAGATAATTCCTTAATACAGAAATTACATATGATTAGTTGGCATGAATAAATGTTAATATTATATATTATTTTTTATATAATAATTTAATACATTTTTTTAAATATTTGTAATAATTAAAAGCTAACTTTTGTACACGTTTTGCTTTTTTCTAACACGATTGTACGGATTTAAAATGTTCCGAATCCCTCACATAAAAAAGTCTACAGTGTTTCATAGACCACTGGGGTTATATTTTCCTAACTAAAATATTACTTTATCTTTTCTTTACTAAAGTTTCGATACTAGCTGTTCACACATTGTCAATAAAAAAGCGATAATACATAAGTATTCTTGCATACTGTGTATTTAAACTAAACACGGTAAATCTAAACACAATGAAGCCCTTAGTTTAACTCATGTAAAGCTTTCATTCTATCTAATTCTAATCAATCATTTTAGAACCATGCTAACAATGTGAAATCAAGCTAGCAACATGTGAAATTGTTAACAATATGCTAAAACATTAGCAATGTGCCAATTCATGTTAGAAACATGCTTAAACAAGCTAGCAGTGTGTGAAGACATGCTAAAAAAAAATTATAGCAATGTGCTAATCCATGCAATCCTGCGAGGCCTTAACTTTCAAACTTCAAGCTTTTTAAACTACTCCAAACGTTTAGGCTTTCTCAAGCCAAAAATAAAGTTTGCCTACAATCAGTTTGTCTACTCCTGCTTATTTGCGCCTGTTTCAGCCAGAAATTAAAACAACTCATCCACAGTCTCTAGTTAGAGATCATTCAAATAAATAAAATTAAAGTTGATAAATTAAATGCTTTAATTTTACTAATGACAACATTGCACACTATACGTGTGTAACACTGATTCATCTTGGTAGATTATTCAGTAGCCTCTTAATAGGGCCAAGTCTCTACTGTCTATATTCATATTTAAGCCAAAATTAAACAGTATGACACTGTAAAGTAAGATCAGATGTTGCAACGAATAACTGACGTCCGTGACCCCTCTCTCAAGAAGCATTGCACTTTTACTCAAAGCAGAACTAAAAAAGGAGAAAAAAACTTGGATGACGCAATTAAAATGTCTGGGGGGATCTGAGACTGTGCAGAACTAATCTAAAAAAGAGGGAAAAAAAGGAGCAGCATTATAGAATAAGGACATACGCAGAAAGCAAATGAGGGCTCCTCAAGATAGACTATAGTGTAATCCACAGGCCTTTTAAGCCGGTCATTGGGACTAACAGTTCTCCTGGATTCTCTCTGTTCTCTCGGCGTGTGCTGTCAGTGTATTTCTGACATGACTGCAGTTTGTTTTCATCTTATACAGTATAGCATGAATAAGTTGTGATATCTGGATTTCTGCATTGATTAGCCTACTCATAAAATGTGATCTGATCCTAGGTTAACACAAAATTACAGAAAAACACAATCTGACTAAACTACCATCCATCCCCACAAATCTGTTTGTGTATGAATATTAAAAATCTTTTTTAGTGTATGAATATTAAAAATCTGTTTGTGTATGAATATTAAAAATCTGTTTTAGTGTATGAATATAAAAAATCAGTTTTAGTGTATGAATATTAAAAATCTGTTTCAGTGTATGAATATTATGGGTTGTCTTGATAGTTTGTTGTCAAAGCTGTCATGATATTCTCCAGTAAATTGTATTGATACACTATTGAATTCATTGTTCTAGGGCCGCATAATGTACCAAATTAAAATCAATATAGTTATATAGCTTCGTGTGATTGTCAGATCATGCAGACTGCGATTAAATAACATATATATATATGCCTGTTTGCTCCCGAGTGGCACTGCTAATCCACACGCGTGCCACCATTAATACAGTGCTTCACCGGACCATTGACCTTGCTATACCTATTAAAGGTAGAGCTAAATGTGACATTTATTATAATGGGTTTATGTGAAGTTCAATTACATTTAAAAGTTGTTATATATTTTCATCAAATGTTACAAATTATGGCTTTGTAATTATACTGTGATGTCGAATGGCTATAATTAATGGCTTAAATTGAGAGAGAAAAAATCCTGTGTTCAGTATCAGATGGTCAGTGAATGGATAGTGGGTGGTTAGTAGGCGTGCTGTCTGAGACCGAGACTATAGTTTGGGCCTGAAGGCCTCTGGGGGCAATAAGTGCTAAAATCTATGATAGACAAGCAAAGTTCATGTTCATGTTCCAAATCTGTTTCATACAATGAAAGTAGACCGAGGCCAAGAGCTGTCAACAAGCTCCTGCAAAGACAAAAAGAAAAAATCCCGTAAAAGTCTTATTTGACTCGCGTGCTGTATTCCAAGTCTTCCATCCAAGACTGTATTCCAAGACTTCCACAAGTCATATGATAGCTATGTCTGAGAAACCGAGCAAACTTTTATCCGACTTCAATTTTACAGTATTTGCACTTGCTCATTTTTAATTTGGTGGCCAAAGATGCGTCATTGTTGATTCTCATGTGGACTATCACATAAGTGTGATGAGATTAGAGTGCTATGACAAAGGGGAAAAAATGTCATAACTGTCCACTTTTGTTGTATGGAATATGTTACTTGGACTTTTGTCAAAATATCTTGTTTCTCGTACAGGGGATAGTGAGGGAACCTCAGGGCGGATGATGAAAAGCTAATAATTAATTTAATAGAATGTAACAATCAAATAAACAAATGGGGCTGCATACAGTAGGTTGGGCGATATGGCCTAAAAAAACATCACGCTCAATTATCACGATAAATGTCAAATCTTTCTTCCTTTCAAGTTTAAAGGTAGATTTTTGAAGACAAGTGAAAGTTGTAGAAACCAGGCAGTTAATTGTGGTTTTAAACAACTCTTTATTGCCAGAACATGACTTCCCAAACAGGTGAACGCCTCACAAACCTGAGGTAGAATATTCAAAACATTATTTATTTTTCTATATCAAAATATGCTCGAGTCAACTTAAGTAAATTCCTTTTATTTATTTTTTCCTTAACAAAATAAACATCTTAATAGAAAAAATTAAGTTCTTAGTTTCTGCATGTTCTAATGGGTGATAGTTTGTGTTGCCCGACTTCGATGATGTGTATCTTCGGCACAGTTTGCAGTGCAGGCTGCAATATTAATAATATTATGTTTTTTGTCTCTTAGAAATGCACATTTGAC
Organism: Phoxinus dragarum; assembly: GCA_033366665.1. Taxonomy (NCBI): domain Eukaryota; kingdom Metazoa; phylum Chordata; class Actinopteri; order Cypriniformes; family Leuciscidae; genus Phoxinus; species Phoxinus dragarum. The sequence continues at coordinate 21,300 of JARPMJ010003318.1, forward strand.
AGTAGCTTGAGTTGGGATGCTGATGTAAATTTATGTTCATTAACAAACAGTAACATCTGTAAAAATGTAAACAACCTCATAAGGTAAAATTTTAATATTGAGTTAAAAATTTGAGTTAGGACTCTACTTTTATTAAAATGAACCACTGGTTATCCATAGTGTCATATATTTCATGATATATGAACTATCGTGGTAAAATTGGTTTCTATGAGATTTGAACTGGCGCGGCTCAAACAAGTAGCGATGTTTAAACATTGCGTTGAACATTTATCAAACATTTGTTCACATTATCGCAATGGCTGCCCAATTAGGTCTAATCGAAATAAAACTGAAATAGATCTTATCAAATCGTGATTATTAAATCAAAGGCTGTGATTTAGTGAAAGAGTTTACAGTCTGTTTTGCTGCGTATTTCAAAGTGTTGAGTGGCACTTATGTTCATTTACACGTGTGCAAACACAGCATACTGTGTCTTCAGCTTGGTTCACAGTAAATGCTGCTTCTCACGTACTTTGGAAGCGATTTGAGTTTAATGTGCATTTAAGAACGCAACGTGCACTAGGTTCACTTTATTTATTTGCATAATTTGCAATGTTGTGGACAGAAATTTCGAAATTTTCCACCAAAATAAAAGCTCAAGTGAACATTTAAAGACCTCAATATTTGTATTTCAACTTGTAGTGTTAGTTGATTCTTGTAAGATAGAACACAAGTGTGAACACCCTTAAAATGAGTTTAATTTAAACAAATTTGAAACGCATTTGAGAAAGATTAGATGTTTTATCTGTTTACTGTCATGTGAACGTTAACCAACATCAGAGAATCCTGAACATGCAAAATGTTACATTTTTGAAAATATTATCTTAAAATCTCGGGGGTACTTTAAGTAAATATTTTACGTCGAAGGGGTTCAGCTGACAAAAAAGCTTGGGAAAAGTTACTGGAATGCCTTCCCAGGAGAGTGAAAGCTGTTAGGGAGGACCAGCACCTTCTTACTGCCAATGTTTTTTTGTTTAAATGAAACGAGCACATATGGGTGTGGTGTTTGGGTGTCCTCATACTTATGGTCATATAGTGTATAATTCCCCAGACCCTCCAGTTCTCAGATTACTGAAATACGTACATTATTTCGACCTGTATAAATAAAGAGCATCATCCATCACTATAAATATAGATTTTTCTATATATTTCACATTCTTCCTGTTTCAGACATGTAATATGAAACTAAATATTTATGTTTCCGTCTATTGGAGGGTGATTTCCAATAAATAAACAAATTAGGCCTGTATTTGAAGGGATGAGACCGTGGTTGTGAATATCCAGTGTCTAAACTCTGCTGTGCACTCCAAACATGGTAACTGGGTCCAGCTCTCTTAGGTCACAGCCTCAGTCTAATTAGATGACTTAGTGTTGAGGACGCCTTGATTCATCAGCAATACAATGAGTCAGGGGTGACGTCATTTAGCCATATCATTATCCCAAGAGGGAATACTTTTGTTTTGACCGTGTGATTTTTAGACGTATACAAAGGTTGAACATTAAACCTCACTGCATTAAAGGCAGGGCTCATATCCTAATTAGGGGCCAACTGTCTGCATACCATCTCTGATCCCTGCATCAGGGGCCACATCAGCTGGGAGCGCATGGGCCGAGAGGGATCCGTTTTAAGCCCATGAGATAGCACTGGTCCCACAGGTTCGACGTTCATTCACGTCACATCGCATGTGCAAAGAGATGAAGAGCTGCTCAGAGGATTCTCCGGTCGATGAAATAAACACAAATGCCACTAAGGCTGCAGATGAAACCAGATCCCTTTCAAATGACTTCCCACAAGCCTGATCTAAACTTATTCTTATAACTTATTTATCCACTAGGCTATATATCACTTTGTTTGCAAAGCAGCAGTGTCGATAATACCAAAAATTTAATTTAGGGTTGGTTATAAACATCATATGCAAGTCCATGTACATAGGCAGTGTAAAGTATTGAAATGCAATTCATTCAGACCAAACCAGTTTATTTACTCGCATCAACAAAAACAGGTATTTTATTTACATATAATTATTACAGTGTAAAAACATGTACACAATAAGTGCATTGTATTAAATAATGAATTAAAATAGATAGTAGTTAAAGACACTTAAAGGGATAGTTCACTTTGAAATTAAATTTTGGTATGTTTTATCTTACCTGAAGTGCATCCAAGATGTAGGTGTCTTTGTCTCCGCAGTAGTTTCAATTTTGATATTTTTAGGTCAAACCGTTCTTGTCTGTCAGTCATATAATGCAGGTATATAGGTACCGTCTCCAAAAGCATGCAGAGATGTCTCTAATAGCATGCAGAGAAAAGTCCAAATTAAAACATTCCCCATCGTAAGTGCACATTGATGGCCTAAGACACGAAACTAGCGGTTTGTGTGATAAAACGAACAGTATTTATTTAGTTTTTATCTCTTTTACACAACGACATCCAAGTGATCTGTTTAAGTAGTAAGCACCATAGACCGACAGAAGGCTCCGGAAGTGATCTCTCGCGCGTGTACGTCACTCATTGTTTACACCAGAACCCATGCACAGAACAGAGATTGTAGGTAGGACGGCTAATAGAAATGGTACTAGTTTGCGCTTATCCGGGATGTTTAAACCGATGTAAAAAAAAATACATTTACGTAAGCTTGCGTGAACTCATCCGGGAGATCACTTCCGGCGCTTACGCAGACTACGTAAACAGATCACTTGGACGTCGTTGTGTAAAAGATATAAAAACGATATAAATACTGTTCGTTTTATCACACAAACCGCATGTTTCGTGTCTTAGGCCTTCAATGTGCACTTACGATGGGGAATTGTTTTATTTGGACTTTTCTCTGCATGCTATTAGAGACATCTCTGCATGCTTTTGGATACAGTTTCTATATATCTACATTATATGACTGACAGACAAGAACGATTTGACCTAAAAATATCAAAATTGAAACTACTGCGGAGACAAAGACACCTGCATCTTGGATGCACTTCAGGTAAGCTAAAACATACCACAATTTAATTTCAAAGTGAACTATCCCTTTAAAGGCACAGTTCACCCTAAAATGTCAATTAAAGCTGCAGTCCGTAACTTTTTTTGTCTTCAGAATTTATAAAAATGATATAATAAGAAAGTACTGTATATCATGTTTTTGTCTTATCCTGAATCACTGCAATACACCAATAAGTGGAATAAGAAGAAGCTCTGGCTACAATGTTCTTCCACAAGATGCATGCAGTTCTGTTTATGAACCGCTAGAGCGTCAAATGTTATGGACTTTAGCGTTAAGTCATTTACTCACGGTGTTGTTTTAATGCAATATATCTTTTGTTAATTTTTCGGACCACAAAAGGAGACATTTTTTTTTTTTTTTAAGTTGTGCTCGTCCATATAATGGCAGTCAATAACAACCAAGCTTTAAAAAAAGATTCAAAATTATTACAGAATGCTCATATAACATGTCGCATATTTCACGTGTTCTGAGGGTGTACTACAAAATTTAGTGAAAACCGAAATGTATTATTTACCGGAAATCCTGAGCTTGGCTGTTGGTCTTCTGTGTACGACTGCATGCTCAATGAGTCTGCGTGATCATATTGCTGTGATGTCTGATGACTGATATCATATCATAGGCTACAGTTTATAGTTGCTAACTTGAGTTTCAGACGTTCATTAGGAACAATATTCTTTGTGTTCAAGGACAGCGTGGGCTGTTCTAAGAGACATTATCAGCGCCTACGTCTACATATCACCACTCTAATCATTTGATCATAGTTCTCCTTGTTTTTGTGTTGTGTCTTTGCCCACTGTGAAAAAAAAAGTACAGACCTAGAGCTTCTCTTGTGCTGTGTGAAGCGAGTGATTTTGCAACCCAGGAGGAATGTTTTGTACTGATGTGCAGCCAGCGCTTTCCAAGTACCACTGGCAGGGGACGCAACAAATGCCGCTGTTATGTTTGAACCTTTTCTTTGTCCAAGTTATGCCATGATCACTTCCCCATGTCTGGAAGATGTCACACAAAGTGTGAAAAGTGCCAGCCTCCCTAGATAAGTGCATCTGCTTAGCAAATGAATAAATAATGGGAACATTTCTAAAGTGCTACTGTGTGCTGTGGCTTCGTGTGGCAGAATTTAAAGCTAGATCTTTACGTTTTCTGCAAATGAAAGAAAATGTAAGTGGTGTTGCCTGTGCAAAATTCACAGCCACATTGTTCGGGCAAAATTCTGAATTTAAGAATTGGCTCTCTTTGAGTTTACACTAGAAAACTATAATTTGAATAAAATTAGCCACACACATTTAACAGGATGTTAAATTGGAAATTGATTTGGAATTTGGAACTTTTCAAGAATTATTGTTTTTTTATTTTATCACGCCTATTATATTCAATTAAATTGAAGTTTATTTGTATAGATCTTTTCACAAAACAATATTATTATATATCATGCTGCACAATGGGTACATTTTAAGTATTGTGACAAAACATCATTACATTTCATGAATTATTCCTATTATATATTATTATTATTATGCATGTTATATTACTATATATATAATATTATGCTTGTTTCCAGATATGTAGTTGTTTTCCTCACATGATAAGACTTATTTCTTATCTAAGGTCATTACTGTCATAACAATTAATAGCCATTAAAACAGATTTCTTTTTACAGAACTTAAGTATATGCAAACAAGTAATTTTATTAAAAAACTATATTTGCTAAAACTATAGTTTATATTAAAATTATAATTCTAAATCCTGTTTTCCACCCTCAAATTTAGAAATTGAATTTAAATGAAAATATTTTTTTGCTATTTATTTCTACATAGTGCAAAAATGCATGGTTGTTATGGTATTCTAAATGTAGTTTCCTATTGGCCCAAGTCTAAATAGAGCACACCCCTAAATCCCTCATATGTCCCTTTTCAATGCAAGTCTGCAGATTTTTGCACCAGGTGAAAAGTAAGTCTAGCACACTTAGAAAGGTAGTAGCAAGCTCACTTCTAAGCAAGCTGCATGTTTTGAATTTTCATTCATATCTGCTGTGGGATGAATTACATGCGGAGTTCATTACTTAAAGTTTAGTCAAATCCCAAACTCTGATTGTGAGCAATAGTCAAGCTTGACTTAGCAAACACCACTAATAACCATAAAATCTTAAAAATGCACCAATATAAATAAATATACACTGAATATCACTTAATATTTCTTTGAGTGTGGCTTCACCTCCACATGTGGAACAAAGAAACTAAAGCTGATTTGATTCCATTCCAGCTTTCAACGATAACATTCATTAAAGTTCAGTTCAGTTTGGGGAAGTGAAAAAAGGGTTGTCTTTGTAGAGAAAAAACCCATGGGGCACAGCGGTCCAGTGATCGCTATTGGCTGTTTAAAGTGTTATGCAGGGATAGAAGGGTGGTGAGTCTTGAGTGCTTTGTGGTTTTGCGCTGTTGCTTTGGTTTGCTGTTGTGATCTCTGCCGTCATGTGATGCATGCAGAAGCTTTGATGATGTTGCATGTGATTAGACCACTAATATTTTTTTACAGCTTATTCTGCCGTAACACAACAATGAATTAAATGGTACAGGAACACTGCAAGGTGGACTTTGTAATGGGGTGCCAAAGGGCTGCGGATATGTGCCCTACTTTTTCTGTTATGCAGCCTTTAAAAAGGACTAGGATAATGAGAGGAAGTATTATAAGTAATAGGGGTGACTCATCTTGGGGTTTCAACATCAAGATGTACAATAATACAACAATAATTTGTACGTAAAAATATATCTTAGTCTGTGCACCCGTTGTCTTAAAGCTAGGGTTTCAGTGTTAAAATATTTACATTTGTAATTATCTCAGTTTAATATGTAAAGACAACTATAAGTACACAATTAAAGGGTTAGTTCACCCAAAAATTAGTAATTACTCTCCCTCATGTTGTTCCAACCCCGTAAGACTTTCGTTCATCTTCAGAACACAAATTAAGATATTTTTGATGAAATCTGAGAGCTGGATTACTCCTCCATAGGCTTCTATGGGATCGAAACTTGCCGGCCCATTACGTTTGTAAAGATAATGTTTAAAATAGTCCAAGTGACAACAGTGGCTCAACCATAAGTTATCAAGCGACGAGAATACTTTTTGTGCGCAAAAAAAACACACAAAAATAACGACATTATTCAACTATTAATTTTCTTCTCTGAGTGAGTTCACATAGTGTAACAGCGCAGCGCTTCTGGGTTGTACGTCAGCACGTAGGCTCACTATTGGCCGACGCTGGTCATGTGTGTGATGCGTGTGACGACCTTGTAACAATACTTCACAGACAGGAACACAGTTTAACCAAAGTGTGGGAGTTTTATTAGATCAGAAGTACTGGAGAAACAGGCAAGTAGCAATAGTTATCAGAGTTTCACAGGTAAGTAAACTCTGCCCTTGTACAGTCTTTAAGTCTTAGGCACACTTAGGCAACAACTTAGGCACACTGTAAATAACAGATCATAATTTGAATCCTCAGCTAGGCATAACGGGTAATATAAACATTCACTGAGATATCACTTTAGGCAGAATAGCATCCGATTAACTGAACAAAGGCTGAAGTAAATATATTGCAGTAAACAGACCTTTCCTTATCTTTCCATCCAGGACATAGAGAACACGGGTAAGTATATCTTTGTCAGGGAATCACAGAGAACAACTCTCCAGGGGAACAAGTGGAACATCAGATGGGTTAACACGGCTAAGAAAGAGTCTTAGATAAACACCTTATCTGTACATCTTCCAGGCAAGAACAAGAAACACAGGTTAAGTCCTCTGAGGAGCAAAAGTTGAGTATAAGTATCATACTTCAAGGCCAGACAACTGAAGACTGTGAAGGAACAGTATACACACAAGTCCAAACATTCAGGTAACGAGCAACAAGTGTGTCTTATTAGCACTCTGAGTGTGAGAGTGGGTGAGTGACGGTGAGAACAGGGCAAACTCCAGAGTGAACAGAACTCCAGAGGAAACCTCCTCCTCCTCCTCCTCCTCCTCCTCCTCCTCCTCCTCCTCCTCCTCCTCCTCCTCTCTAGGACCAGATTCCAGATGCTCCAAAACAGTGGAGGGAGGGAGAAGCCAGGGAGGATACCATGGTGGGAAGGTTCAGGGAGGTGGTGGTGACAGTGGGAGGAGCCAGGGAGTAATCTCCTGCTGAATCGCCATGATGCAGAGCCATGGTGAAGCTGGGGACGGTGACGCTGGTACCGGAGGGCAGGGTGGAGCATAAGACTACCACAGCTGAGCAGAAGACCTGATTATGATTATGTGGCCAGCAGGATGGAGCAGGCAGTGTAGGTGACTACTAGGACAGGGCAGGTAGAGAGGACCGGGCAAAAGATTTCTCTGGTTTTATATATCTCGGGTCACATGACAGAGATTATCTGAAGTGGCATCTGGAGTGTTAGCAGAACAGGTACCATCTGGAGAACTGGTTGACTGCCTGATATCTGGAGCGCCGGCAGAGAAACTGACCCCTGGTTAGCAAGTTGACTGGCAGATAACTGGAGTGCCGACTGACTTGCTGAACTTAGGGGACCGGCTGACTTGCTGACATTTGAAGGGCCAGCTGACTTGAGAACATCTGGTGGATCAGCTGACTTGCTGACGTCTGGCAGGCTGGCATCGGCAGACCCGATGAGACCCAGACAAGAAAAAACACAGATAGTTCAAGGGCGGCCATGAAGACTGGGACGGGGGAGCCTGAAGTAGCTGAGACTTGAGAACCCAGCCTCCGTGGCCGAGACAAGGGGACTAGGGATGGTCTTATTAGCCAATACAGGACTTGTAGCTAACTCCGAAGCGGCCGATACGGAAAAGGTAAGTAAAGTTGGAGTATTCGAACTCGGGCTCTGACTCGAGTCCGGAATCAAGTACAACTTTTTGGGGACTTGCATTTGTCACGTAAAATTAACCAGTTATGAGTTGGCCCTGAGTTATGGAAATTACATGTAGGACCTTTATACACAGTGCACGCCATTATAAATACTGTAGGCAAGTCCCAATAGTCTGTTCCCCTTCACTAAGCTATCCCGATTACCACCGCCTGCCTTGAATTAATACATTTAAATTCATAGAGAAGTAAAGTCCCAGCGTATAGCTTTTTACATTCAAAAAACAGTTTCACACAGAAATGTCACAATACAGAAGTTGGCCATAACTTCCATTACATTAAAGGTTGTATCAGCGATTGTGGGTGACGTCACTTCTGTTTGTGTTTGAAGCGAGATCCCAAACAAACCAAGTTAGCTCGCCCCTCCCTCCCGTTTCATGCATCATGAAAAAAACGATCATGCACGCGCATTTCTTAAAGATATTTTTACACAGTTCAACCATCCAAAAAAGTCAGCACTAGCAGCTACTCGCCTGTCCAGAAGAAACAAGTGCAACCTCGGCGTCTGATTTAACATTTTTCAGTTCTTTAAGTTCTCTCCACCTTTCAAAAGCCTTCCCGATAACTATTTGTGTCTTGGAATAAACACGATGGTATTCCCTCGCCCTAATCCTCCTCTTGGGGATTGACTCAGCCATGTTCAATTTCTCTTGTTCATTGATATACGCTGGCTTCTTCTTCAGCTCCGACTTCGCCTGCAGCCGTGCACGAGCGCAAAACCTCACAACACCCAGCCCCTGTCGGTGATTGGTTGGAACACTCTTTATTTTGGTTTTGAGTGGTTGGTGAAACCAATTGTTTTTGTGTGCAGATCTCAGAGCCTAGGCTGCCTACAGAGACCTGGCTTTTTGATGGCCTGCTGATGGCAGCTAGCGGAACCATTAAGTTTGTTGAACAGAATAATAATTATGAAACTATGTGAAATCAAAGCAGCAAGATGCAGTTAAGGGTTTGCTTTTGATACATTTAAAATTGATGTTGTTTTTTATAAGTTGTTAAGATAAAAAAAAAAAAAGATATTGACTTAATGAAATATAGTGTTACTTAGTTAGTTCGACTCAGACCCTTCACCTTTTGGACTCGGACTTGACTTGGACTCGATTGGTTAAAGACTCGTATTCAACTTGGACTCGAACCCAACACTTAAGGGTTTCAAGGACAATCTCCTGGGTCATAACAGAACAGGCAGGAACCTCTGGAATTGTGTATGGTCAACACTGGACGATTAGCTAACCCTGAAGCGGCCTTCTATAGCACCTCATGTCAAATTCCCAAGTGTTAGCTGTCAAACACTCAGTGTATCATAAAATATAAAATTTCTGATCTAAATGTAATGTTTTAGCCTGTTAACTGTCAGTTTTCCAGTAGCGGGACATTTGGCATGCCTTTTTTTAGTGTGTTTTTTTTCTATCACTTATTTTAGTAATCATTATAAATTAGGTATCATTCAAAAGATTAAACACTCCAAGTTCAAGCTGTGAAACTGTTTTGAAATTGAATGTTGCATGTCCATAGAAAGGGTACTTTATATCCTTTTAGCAGGCTCAATTTTTGTGAAAAACACATTTTTCCCCATAAAATGTATTTTGTATCAAATTAAAAACATTTAGTTTAATGCATTTGCTTTACAGTAGACGTAAACTTCGATAACTATTAAAGACATTCATTTTTTTAGAGACTTTCTCTTCTGAAATAATCTGCACTGTGTACTCTTTTTAAAGAGAGCAACTTTTGGGTCTGCATTCAAAGGCATTCATGAATTATTTACTATTTAATGTCATATGCTCAACAAAAAAAAAGGGGGGTGACTGTTATCAGGTTAATATGAAGAGAGACACAAATTGCAATTATCTGGTGCTATTGTCTAAGTATGTAATATCTCACAGAGTTGATGCAGCTGGAAACCTCACAGAAGGTCGGCTAGTGTTGTTTCTCTCTTCTCACACTCAGCCTGTGTGTCTGCGTCCCCTCCAGTGTCTGATTTATGAAGCAGTGTTCTCTCCCCATGTGCGTCAGCACTGGCTCTGGGAGTCTCGTGAGGCGTTGCGCTCCTGAAGAGCTGTGTCTCGTGTCTGGACAGCGTCAGTCGGCAGCAGCCCTCGGCCCCCTCCTGGTTTTTTCTCTTTCACTGTCTCTCTCTGTGCGTATACAGACCTGTACCTCCATACATCAACATGCTTTTCCCCCTGAGCTAAACCCAGCTGGTTGCTTTAGCTGACAATTTCCCATCATTTACTGAATAAAGAAAAAACATTGATGCATAATTCAAAATGCTTTCCATAATTTTTACAGATAAAATAACGTGTCTACTGTGTTTCTGTATTTTACAAACATTCTAACAGTAAAATAATTATTATAGGGATTTGAAATGAAGGTTAAAAAATAATGTTTTAAAGTGCCCCTGCAAAAATAGACCAGATGAATGCGAGTGATAGTTTAATGAAAGGACCGAGAGATTTCAGTCCGGTGGAATAATTCATAGGATGAGCCATTCCTGTTCGGCAGTACCTTTTGATCTCTGTAATGTTTAAAAATGAATATGCTTGTGTTATATTTTATGAACGTATTTCTATAAAAGGGACTTTCAGAAAAATGTTCTGGTCAAGTTCAGGCACTTTGTTTAACTTGTATGAACTTATTATAATTAGATTATTTACAAAATATCAAGAAAACAAACAGGATGGAAATGACAAGTTAAATGATCCCTTGCTCTGCAAGTAAAGATGGACAATTAGCTTATATAAGGTCAGTTTTTTTTTAATGTTGATACCATTCCTGTAATATTGTAAAACAGGATAGAATGTTTTATAGCGATACATCACATAATTAATCAAATACATTGGTAATACGTACTGATATTTGTGCTATTTTCCAACCAAATATTGTCACTTCCTGGAGGATGATATAATTAAGTACTTATTAATCAGACATTACAAAAAACTAAGAGAATGGAAAGTGAAATTGAGGACTCAGGAAAAATCTATATAATGATTACCATGTAAAACAATATATCAATAATTTATTAATTATTATTTGTTTAATACATTTTATATCAGCAGAAGACATCTGGGGACAAAAGCTCAAACCAAAATAGTGATCATTGTAAAAAATGTTAGTTTAATATTTTATATAATATATTGAGACTTATATGATGTATCTTAATGAACATTAAATTTGGTATGACCGATTGGATGGCAAAATATGTTGTCTTTATTATGTAGGAAGCAATAAAAAGATAAAGCCACAAACACGCAACACAACAGTGTTAGTTTAAATATAACAAGCACAAAAAATATTTTACAACCCAGTCCATCCACCCCATATGGACCATATGGAACTCCATCAGGTGACAGTTGTGAAGAAAAAAACCTTGGGGGGAACCTGACTCAGCAGGGGGGCAGATTTATCAAGTCAGACTTGTGCATTGATATTATTAAAAATGTAGCATTCAGCTTCTGCTTGGAGATCGGGAAATGCCATGGTAGAATTGGGTGAGAAATGGTAGGGTTGTAGACTGACGTATAATGGTTATTTGTAGTGCAACTTCTGCTAGCTATACAACTGTTTGTGTATGGATATGAATATCTTTCACACATCTGGTTTGTTTTTAGTGTTCAAAGAGTGGAGGCTCTGCCATTTTCATCTGTTTTGTCTTTTATTGTTGTGCACCAAAACAGTCTATACCCTTTTTATGCTTGTGGGAGCTCTTGTGGGCTAGTTTGGGTCTCAATATCTTCATGCTATCGTGTGTGTGTAGTGTGTGTGTAGTGTGTGTGTGTAGTGTGGAACACATGCCTCCCAGCTGTGTTTCCCCCGAGTTTGTACATTAAGTCAAGACTCACATATGCTCAAAGTGTTTGGTTTCAGTTGAGTCTATCCTGGCATTTAAAAAAAAAAGATCAATATGTAGACCAGGGATATTTAATTGAAGTTCCTGGAGGTCCAGTCTCTAACTTTTCATTGACGCAAAGCTCCGAACAATTGTATCTTAAACAGTTTTAGTACTGAAAGAACTTTGCATTTAATTTCTGGTCATTTTATCGTTTGATAAATGTTTAAACTGGCAGCTGTAACTCTTAGTAAAAAAAATTAAAGTAAAAAAATATTTGTAATACATTTTCTATAATATGCCACCATTGCATTAATATGGTTAACTGCTCTAGTTGGAGATTATTATTTTTATTTCGTCTGGGCAATCGTCCACTAATTGGTGACCTCTGGAGTAGACTGTAGAAGTGGGTCTCTGAAGGCTTGAAAAAAAATTAAAGGGAAGGTTCACCCAAAACTGGAAAAAAAAATCCCATGATTTACTCACCCTCAAGCCATCAAAGGTGCATATGACTATCTTCTTTCAGACAAACACAAACAAAATAATATTAAAGCTCTTCCAAGCTTAATAATGGTAGTAAATGGCGGTCCTGATTTTGAAGTCCAAAAAAGTGCATCCATCCATCATAAAATGATTCCATACGACTCCACGGGGTTAATAAAGGCCTTCTGAAGCAAAGCAATGTGTTTTGTTTTTTGTTTTTTTTAATACAAAATATCCATATTTAAAACTTTATACATTTAAATAACTAGCTTCCGGCAGACGACCTATGCAAGTCGTCTTACGCCAAAAGCGTAACCCCTGACGCGATGTATGACATAGTATGTAGGAGTCGCGTAAGCTTTGTCACCTCTAGTGGTTAAAAAAAATAGGGCTTCTCTTCTCTTATATCAAAATCCTCCGACATTTCTCTTTAAAAATCCACGGTTTAGACTTCAAATTTTTGACTAGTGTTTTGTTTTGCTCTATCCTCTGCGCATTCTTCAATGTGTCATGCGTCAGGTCAGGGGTTACTCTTTTACCCTAAATCGATACGCACTGTCGTCTGTCGGAAGCTAGTTATTTTAGTTTGTAAAGTTTTAAATCTGGATATTTTTCTCACACAAATGCATCGCTTCAGAAGGCCTTATTATCCCCCCGGAGCCGTGTGGAGCACTTTTATGGTGGATGGGTGGACTTTTTGGACTTCAAAATCAGGGCCACCATTCACTATCATTATAAAGCATGGAAGAGCATGGACATTTTGTTTAAATAACTCAGATTGTATTCGTCTGAAAGAATGTCATACACCTAGGATTGCTTGAGGGTGAGTAAATAATAGGCTAATTATATCCCTTTAAGACTAATATATTTACGAAATGTATTTTTTTCAGGATGTTTCAGCCAAACTTTGTTCATAAACTTAAAGATCAGTCATCAGTATATTTTTACCTTTTTTTGTTTTTAGCCTATGACGAATTGCATATAATATTTAGCAGGAAGTTAACAAACTTAAATATTGCGTATGTATTTCCTGCTACAGTTAACCATACAAGTTGAGCTTGACCAAATATACAAATAATCATTAAAAAATAAAACGGAGAGCTACTAGAACTGCCCACACAGGCCGGCTTGTTTTTAGCTAAGCGAAATGTGCTTGGCTTCAGCAATGGCCCAGTAAATTGATGTTTGCCCTGACAACGAAGACAATAAACAACAGCACTTAGTAAGCTCTCAAACACTTAATTGCCTATTAAGCACAGTCAACTTGTCATTCTCCTTCTTTGCTGGGAAGCCCCATGTACTATAAACTAGTTGTTGAATGACTTCAGATTTTTATATAGTCAAAGTCCAGTCGACGTTGACTATAGTCACTGATGACGCCATTAATGAACAAATAAGCTGAGCTGAGACTCGAACACGGGTTGCCTTGTGCACAGTTATGGCATATGACACAGCGCTGCCCACAAGACAGCTTATACTTGGGGGGCTAAATGTTTAGCTATACTTGTGAGGACCAAATGTCCCCACAAGGATAGTTAAATGTGAGATTCCCTACTTTGTGAGGACTTTTTGCTGGTCCTCACAAGGAAAATATGATGAACAATGTTTAAAAAACACACACACAAAAAAAAAAATTGTTTTATTAAAAATGTAAAAATGCAGAATGTTTCCTGTGATGGGTAGGTTTAGGGATAGGGGCAGTGTAAGGGAATAGAATATACAGTTTGTACAGTATAAAAACCATTACGTCTATCGAATGTCCTCACAAGTATAGCAAAACAAACTTCCATGTGTTCTGTGTTGTGGCTGATTTTGTTTTTTTATTTGACATATATATATATATATATATATATATATAATTTCCCCATTCATTATATAATTAATTTCCCCATTCAAAATGTATTTATATAAATGTAAAAAATACCTTAAATCCCTCCAACACTGTATAAATTAATAACATTTATTTATGTGATAATTCATTTTTTTTAAACAAAATTGCATAAATTGATTATTATATTACAAAATCAAATTTTATTGCCAGGGGTCTTGGGTCTTTTTTTTTATCCTAACATACAACCAGATATCATTCCCAATTTATGTTTGACCATGTAAATATCCGCAGCTGCGCAAAATTGCATATTTATACTCCGTTTGGGCTGAATAAAATGTAGGTGTTTTTGTCTTCCTTGAGTATGAGCTCCATATCCTCCTATATAAACTGCATTAGCCATAAAAGCCATATCAAATATGATACAACAACAACAAACACATATCCAATAATTTAAAAAAACGAATCCCAACTTTTTGTAATATATTTTTCTAAAGGTTCAATAAAACTGTTCAGTGTCAAAAAACTAATTTTATTTGCCAGGCTCTACCCTGTAGAGTACAGTAAACTATTTTGCTAGTATCGATGTGTTTTCTTTAGAACTAGGAACCATGGACAACCAAGTTTTTTTGTGAATAAATGTTAGGGTAATAAAATAAGTGGTGATTTTGTTGCAGGTCTGACGGATGAGAAAGTGAAGGCGTATCTCTCCCTCCACCCGCAGATGCTGGATGAGTTTGTGCTGGAAAGCGTGAGTGCGGAGACGGTGGACAGATGGCTGAAGCGGAAGAACAGCAGTCAGCCTGCAGGTACGGGCTCGTGGCGTGTGCTACCATATTCTGCTGTCAGAAATAGTCCTGCGTTTACTTGCTGCCACAGCGTCTTTCTTTTTTTTGAGGGTGACTTTTTAGACGCCATTTCACACACTTGTAAACATAATATGGATATTTTGAATGCATACTTTGCATTTTGTTTCTTTGCTTTGTTCCTGGTTAACATTTGCTTCTGGAAATGCATTAATAGTGGTTCTCAATAAAACCCTTTAAAAAAATAAATAAATGTAAACTAAATGTAACAGTTAGTTGAGATAAAATGCAACTAGCCATACAAACAACTAAATAAATAGATTTTTATTTCTCCCCAAAGAAATAAAAAATACTTCCTAAATCATTATTTTGTTGCTTTTCTCTTGGTAATATGGCTATTATTATTATATCTGGCCCTGTGTTTGCTCCATGGTATATAAAAAATGTTGTTACTTTAAATTAAATAAACGTTAACTGAAATAAAAAATTTGCTAGTTGCAAAGGCATCATTTCAAATTTTATAATTAAAATAACCAAAACTGAAATAAACTAATAATAAGACCTATATAGACATATTTGCAGAAGGTTTCATTAGTTAACATAGTTAACTACATTAGGTAGCATGAACTAATAATGAACTGCACTTCTACACCATTTAATACTATTTGTTAATGTTAATTTCAACATTAACCAATACATTATTAAAATCTTGTTAACATTAGTTGATGCACTGTGAACAAACAATGAACAGCTGTATTTTTATTAACTAACGTTAACAAATATTCATTAATACTGTAACAAATGTATTGAGCATGGTTTGTTCATGTTAGTTAATACATTAACTAATGTTAACTAATGAACCTTATTGTAAAGTGTTACTGACATGTTAAGAAAAATAATACAAATAACAAAACACACAAAACGGTAATACACTTAGTAGATTAAAACGAAAATATAAAAATAAATGATTTAAACGATATAAATAATATATTTATATATAATTATATGTAAAATCAGAATACAAAATATGAATAAAAACTATAATAAAAGCCCATATCACTGGTCCTGAAGCAAAATCAGTCGAGAACATGAAAATTGTACTGGTTTTCATAACGCATTCATATTGTGTAATTCTATACTGGTTGTACACATTATAAATGTAATACGTTCTGTATGTTCAATAATTATCATACATTTTTCTTGCACATCTGAGGCAAAACATCTATTTAACATTTATTTAAGTTTAATATCTTAATCTAATAGCCATTTATCCTATGAATCTGTATGAGAGTCTGTTCAGCAGTACCCCAGTCCTGGAGCACCACCAGCAGCGCACATGTTGTATGTCTCCCTCCTCTGACACACTCACTTCAGGTCTCGCAGTCTCTATAATAAGCTGATGAGTTGAATCCGATTTTTTGGTTCTGTTTTTTTAAACCCAGAAAAAAAAAAACACATCAATACACTTCATACATCCCTTCTGTGCACGTGTCTGTGTTTATGTAACCTGAGCAGCAAAGACTGCAGAAGGCTAAAGGGTTAGCGCACTGCTGAATGTATGAGAGAGAGGGCCTGCTGGGTCCTTACGGGTCATTAGGGCTGTTTAAGCGGGACTGGCTTCTCTGTGCACAGCATGCTTCGTGCCTCGGCCCGCTCCTCTCGACCCATCACATCCATCAAGGGCCCACAGGGCTGGCGGCCGGCCCAGCTCAGCTACTGACGTCAGAGCCAGCCTCCAGGGGCATGCAGTCGGTCGGGGAGGAGGGGGAATGTGTCGCATTTTGGGAATGTTTTCTGCATGAGTGCAGCAGCGCTCTCTCACAGGCAGCCGGCTGACGGTTAACCTCGGCTCTGCTTCTCAGGCACCGTTTCAACATCAGTCTCGCTGTAAAGCATGTGTGCCAGATTCTGTCTTGGCCTGTGATGCATATCAAGCAGTGCTTTGAATTAGTATGCATGTTAGCTTTCAAATTCTTTGTGCACGTCAATGCTTTTTCTTTTTCCACTGACTATCAATTAAAGTATATGGTTTAGAATGTGGGTTCAGTCAACCGGGACACATTTTACTTTTCATATATGTTCATCATGTTAACACTGAGCATCTTCTCAAAGACAGTCATTTTATAGTTTTTTTTTAAACAATAATTCTTAAATTGTTTTATTTTGTTTATTTGATTTAACTCTTTTTACAATACATGGTTTCAAACCAGCTTCAGGGTAATAGAAAAAGTATATAGCCCAGTGGAATGAAAAAAAAATATGTATTAATTGAAAATGTTATACTCGTGATTTGATTGCTTAATATCAAAGTGTAAGCAATTGTTTAAATTGTATTGTTCAAGTTTATTATTCAAGAAATTTTTTTTTAAGTTTACTTTAACTTTTAACTTCAAGGCAATCCCAAATTTTGTGACAAGCTGGGTTATATAAATTCAAATAAATAAATCCCCAAATTGTTATATTCAGTATATACTTCAATATTTATGAATCTGAAATGTCTTAAAAGTGTCACTTTTTTTTAGACCGAAGAGCCATCATTTAAATTAAATAAATAAATAAATTAAAAATATTATAACCGACTAAATCCAAAATGTTAAATAGCAAGAGGGTTAATTCAGTAAAAATGTGTCCCACTGTTTCCATTAGTGTGTTTGCACTGCGTGTTCCAAAGTGAAGTGCTCACTTTGCTCTTTGTATCACTTTGTCTTAACACTTTCACTTTCATAGATCCTGAGGATTGTGAGTTAGTGACACTCTTCTGGTAACATAAAGTCCAAATGAAAAGCACATATTTTTATATGCTTAATTTTTTCATTAACATCAAAATCACTGCAAATATACCATATTCAATAAATCACCCTGCCCTATAATGAACCGACCTTAAAGGGACAGTTCAATCAAAGGGATAGTTTAATATTTCGAAGAATGTTTGAGTTCCACTGTTTTGACGACAATATAAAGAAATGTAAAAAAATACAGGATTGGATTGGTAATGGACGGTGAGTAAATGATGACAGAATTAGGTAAACTATTCCTTTAACATTATGTTGTACGCTTGGAAAATGAATGCATTTTTTCGATTCCGAGAATAAGAGACAATTGATGCAGGTTACTCGCATGACTCCAGTCCTAAAGAGAGCAAAGCAAAATAAAAAGTCACATCTGAACATCTTCTACTTTTCCTTTGATAGGTCACAAGTGTACTTGTAAGATCACTGATCAGTTTAATAATAGATTGTCCTAATCTGGTGTGCTCCGAGCTGTCCTGAGCTGTGGAGATCATATGATTCCTCTGTTGTGGTGTATGAGAGAGCATCACTTCAGGCCCACCGGCAGCCGGGCCGAGGGCTTCAGTCCATGTGATGCTCTCCGTAGCGGTCTGTTCCAACTTTTGCAGATACTGTGACCTGTAATTCCTCTAGTATGTCAGGCACTTTTGCAATTCATGTAGATTATACAGTCAAAGCACCATCAGCTTTTATGTTGTGTTTGAGCATTGTCTCGCCCATCATATATGAATACACATATACAGTATATAAATGTTAATAGTGTATACTCTCTCTCTTGAAAGTGCTTATTGGCTTTTGAAATTGAGTACCTCTGCATTCAAAATAATGTGTTCCTAGCACTAAAGTCGATGTGACTTTGAATGACTTGTCAAATCAATAGGCTAAAGGACAAGACCTACTGGTGACATCTAGCTCTGTCTAATTCTGTCTCCTTCAAGGATTTTCAAGGATAGATATTTTTGCTTGTGACGGAGAATTACACTACAGAGGCCAACATCTGTTCAATAAGACATTGTTGGGTGTTCTTTGAAATGTAGGACGTAAATAGCTTTTACTTTGAAGGTGCAGCTTCTCTGTGAAATGTGATCAGTCATATTTTTATATCTTGTGACCATTCTTACCCTGGAAGCACACATTTCCAAACACTCCAGCCTTTATCTCTTTGTGGACTGTGACATGTATTCAAACTAGTGTTATAATAGCTATTTAAGCAAATAAGATCTAGCTCTTTTGTGTGTATTTATTCTCTATCTTTATATATTAGGCTCCACCAAAATGTACGTCTATAGATTTTGTTGTGCATATTTTACTGTCCGCAAGGCGAAAAGCGCATGTCCAAATGCATGATACATGTAATGGACATTGTGCATACGTGTCTGTAGCGCAAGGTCCAGAATGAGTTATGTGTCAAAGTTTAAAGTGTTTCTGTCATTGTTTACTCGCCCTCATGCCTAAACCTCATGGGTTTTTTCTTATTTTCTTATCAATGAATCTGTTGATTCAATTCATAATACCTGTGTGAAGGATTTATTCACAAATTGTTCTGATCCTGCATGCACTGATCCAGTTGCAGCAGAATGGTTATTCAGTCTGTTCTTTACAAATAACTCCCATAAGCATTAAGAAAACTTGGACCCATAAATATGACTTTATACAGTACAGATTGTTTCAAAGCTATTAAAATAACAGAGTTGGTTGCACAAATAAGGGTTAAGCTTAAATCTAGATTAAATCAAGGTTTATGTAATAATTCTGTTGCACCAAACTTTAAACCTTGTCTTAAAGGCTTGTTTTGCAGGCTTACATTTAAACCATCATTTTGATCATTGTTCTCATTTACATTAAGTTTAATCCTGTTCAAAGAATACTGCTCGCCGTTGCACTATTCTTTGAAACGTCCGGGGGCGACTCGTCGTGATTGTCCTCTAAACCATCAGTAAACAGCGTGAGAAGATACACGCGTTGTGAAGATGTTTGTTTTTATTACACTTCACCAAACCCACAATACAAAAGAACCAAAGAATTGTGTAAAACCCAGTAAACCTTGAGATTATTACTTGTTGTAACTTTAGAACAAAATACATGGATATGAGAACATATGTATAAAACTAAATTAAATACAAAATATTTTCTCATTTCATTAAACATTTAATGTAATTTCATGAACATTTCTATTAAACGTATACCTTTCTGATAATTTCTCTGTCTGCTTGATTCTAATGGTCTCTCTGTAATGGTACCAGGTTGAAGTTTACTGTACCAGTTTATAAAGACAGTTGACATTTTACCACTGACCATAGAGAACTGGATTGCTCATGAGGTCATAAAAAGTGAAGCCACCGCACCGCCATATTGGTATTCCCTAAGCTCACACGTTCTATTGCATCAATAGAAAATCATATGATTTTAATAAGAAAACGTTGCCAAACGAGACACCTTTTTTTATATCTTAAGTCTCCCTGTCCCGTTAGAGAGTGTATCTACTCTGCGGAAAATGAGTATTGGAAGCATTTTAGATATTTCAGTATCGATATGTATTCAAGTATTTTTGACAACACACATTACACTTAGTTTATTATTTCAGATGCCTTTTTTAAAAGAATACAACTGAAAAAAATATTATATATTATACATAAAATTTAACACGCCAAAGTGGCTAGTAGAGTGACTGTTACACGGCACCGCTGAAATCCACCTGCATTTAGCGGGTTGGCGAGTGTTAACGTCAAGCCTTGGACACACCAATTAGAGCCTCTACGCAATAGTAATACGCGTGGGTTTTCATTTATACTTCTGCGTCGTTGTCCCCATTGACGCGCAATTACACATGCAGAGTGAGCATGTGAGAAACCCGAGGGAGGGGTTCTAGCAGACCAATCACAGCGTTTGCGTCCGCGTAGAATTGACGCGTTGTTACATTTTTTGGAGAGGTGCACGTCAGGGTACGCCGGAGGTTACGCGCGCTACACACAGCCTACGACGTAGCTACGCCGTGAGTTTGACGCAGAAGTATAAATTGGGCTTTACTGTGCCACCTTTGCTATAAGTCAGTTCATGAAGTTTCATTCCTGCTGCTAGTTTCATTAATATCAGCACAAAAACTGTGCGGCGGGAGCTTCATGGAATGGGTTTCCATGGCCGAGCAGCTGCATGTAAGCCTCACATCACCAAGTACAATGCCAAGTGTCGGATGGAGAGGTGTAAAACACACGCTGCCACTGGAGTCTGGAGCAGCGGAAATGTGTTATGTGGAGTAATGGATCACACTTCTCTGTTTGGCAGTCTGATGGGCGAGTCTGGGTTTGTCAGATGCCAGGAGAACGTTACCTTCCTGACTGCATTGTGCCAACTGTAAAGTTTGGAGATGGAGGGATAATGGTAATGGGGCTGTTTTTCAGAGGTTGGGCTTGGCCAGTGAAGGAAAATCTTAACGCTTCAGCATACCAAGACATTTTGGTCATTTTGGGACCAACTCCATATTAATGTAAATGTATTTAGAATGAAATGCCATTACAATCCCTTTTGGTGTAATTGTCAGGTGTCCCAATACTTTTGTCCATATAGTACGGTATATATATATATGTCAGAGAGAGAGAGGGATTCTAGTAGTCAATCAAAAAGGAAATGGAATATTAACACAATGTTTATTGCCATGACAAATCCATTACAGTGCACAATATTAACCGTAGATGAAAGGTTTAATCACAGGTTAGAATTATAATCCCTAATTTGTTAGTCTGTGTTTAAAAATAAGTGGAGCAACACCGCTTGGATTAAAATAAAACCTAGCAAATTATCAGATTGCAAAATTAAATTCTTATTGGTGCAATCAACCCTTAATGTTGTAAAATGAATCCAGTATGAAACAAATTAAATTTAGGATGTAAAGCAGCTCTACAGAAGATGCTAGTGCCATTATTCAGCTCAATTTAGATCATCATTGTTTCAATTCAGATCAATAACTGTGTCAATGTTGCAAAGTTCAATTATGAAAGAATTTCAATTAATCTATAAGCAGCTCTGCAGAAGACAATATTTCCCTTTTGAGCTAATTTGCTACAAATTACATGTATAATTAATTATAATGAATTATAAACATTTGGATTAGTTTTAGAATTGACTGTAGCAGAATTAATATTACAATTATTTAATCAGTTCTTCCACTGAACAAACAGTACAATTAGTTATTAATTCTAGGAAATAAATCATCTTCCTGGCCAAGAAAGAGTAACTTTTTCCTGGTGTACTGTATATAGTACTTGCAGGGTATAGCATATAGCTAAATCCAAAAGTTTAAGTGAATTTCATTTTAAGCAGCAAACACAGAGACAATAAAGCGTGGAGTGGATATAATGGTTTAATAAAGGAAACTACGGGTAGACTACATACAACTAAACTAAGCAAAGATTATATATACAATAAAGAAAGTAAAGAGTGAGAGAGAGATGAGAAGAGAAGATAATGGCAAGATTACATACAACTAAACTAAGCAAAGATTATATACACAATATAGAAAGTAAATAGTGAGAGAGAGATGACAAGAGAATGGCAAGATTACAACCGAGAGCAAGAAGAGAAGAGAATGGCAAGATTACAATCAGTTAACCACGGCCTCAAACATCAAAGAATCAGGATCACCTTAAAGGGGCACAACTTAGAAACTCATCTGAAGGCTGCAGACGGTTACTTGCATTTGACTTCGGTTGCTGAATAAGTCAAGATAGTCCTGGTAAAGTCGGGAGGATTCTTGAGGAATTTGCTAGGAGTGCGCTGAAGCGTTCGTTCTTCTGGATGGTCCAGAAGTTAACTTTGAAGGTGAAGTTGCCGGAAGCAGACAGGAAATGTGTCTCAAAAGAGATTGAGCGAAGATGTGCTTGATCAGGGAATTATTGAAGGCCCTATCAATCACACCCATTTCTGACACAAAGACCCATCAAAGATGACCGGGAGAAAGTCTTTGTTCTATCTACATCCTATTTGCGTGTTTATAGTGGCATGGAGAATTTGTGCAGTTTTATGCACCAAAGTATGGTAAAAAAAAATAGTATGAATAGTATTTTTATCATAATATACTAAGCACCATTTTGAACAAAAATTAGGATTTTTTTATATACCTATAAAGATGTTAAAGCAAAACATACTTACACCTGGATATCAGCATTCGAAATTACCCTAACATAACTAACGAATCATTACTAGGCTAATATAACATAGGGACATACATGAACACAGGAAAAATACTATACAGTTGGGACAGTTTGATTGTGGGTAAAAATGTCAATGTCCTTTTTCCTATGTGT
The DNA here is from genome assembly GCA_033366665.1 of Phoxinus dragarum. Classification (NCBI taxonomy): domain Eukaryota; kingdom Metazoa; phylum Chordata; class Actinopteri; order Cypriniformes; family Leuciscidae; genus Phoxinus; species Phoxinus dragarum. The sequence continues at coordinate 44,282 of JARPMJ010003318.1, forward strand.
ATTGAAAGTTTGTCTCTAGTCTTTGAAGCTTGGGTTAGGGTCAGAGCTCCAGACACGTCTCCACTCGGGTCATTCAGGGGAGCGAGGTGATAATGGCCTTAGAAGAGAACTCGTTTTGTGACTCTTTGGGCCAGGCCAGTGATCAAGTTCAAACAAAGGGAAAGGGGGAATGTTTTTATAATACCTAGAGCATTTTGATCACACCCTTTGTTCGGCTCATGTCTGTTGATTCAGTTTAGTTCAGTTTAATAATGGTGTCGATGTTGCAAAGTTAGTGTCACAGCTCAAATTGTTTCTTATCTGTTAGTGTCAGTGTAGTTAAATTGATAATATTACTGAACATGAATAGTCTTTTAAATGCCTTTTAAACAGTAAGTCATATGTACTTCATTTTATGGCACCGTTGTATTATTTTTGAAGCCTGAAAGCTCTGGTCCCCATTCATTGTTGGAAAAGAGTGACTACATTATTCACAGTTTCTCCTTTTAAGTTACACGGAAGAAACAAGTAACATGACACAAGAGTGAATAAATGATGGCAAAATTATCCTTTTTGGGTCAACTGATCCTTTAATACGGTAGTGTTGTTGTTTTTTTTCAAATCCCTAACCCTAAATATAAGCGAGCACTACTAATAATGCACCACTGTATGTGTGTACAGTAGATGTGTCTGTGCTTTGGTTGAGAGTAACAAGGACCCCCAAGGCCCCAGTGACGTCAGCTTCCTGCACCTCATTCCCAACTATAGCGTCCCACTGGCCCTGTTTTCTTCTCACACATATGCAGTCTTCGAGTAATTGATAAATCCCAAACCTTTCGCCGCTCTGCCTCCAGAGAAATGCTACATCTGGACTGATCCTGTGCCACGTTGTCACACACACACACACACACACACGTGTGCACAGTGTGAATCATGACCTACTCATTCAGTCTGTCTTTAGCCTAGTGGCCTTGAAGACCTTATCCATACAGGAGAGTACAATGACGTGCGCCTAGAAAATTCAGAAATGTGCTGTAATTCAATAACAGAAGAGGATGCCGCTTGAATGTGTGGTTTGTGTCCAGCTTGGCGCCAGACAGGGAATGTCTGGACATAATTCTAATAATTTCTAAGAATTCATTAATACATTCACTTCATTCATCAAATTAGTGATAATCGCATTTGTCATTTTCTTGGTTCGGTGTGGTACATTGCCCAGCACTCCATTATTAAACCATTAATCCATTCTTTGACATGAAACAGCATTTTACTTCTATAATACCATATTGACAAATGTTCAAGTGAAATGTAAAATTGAATAAGAAAAATGTAGGGCAGTATTGTGTCCATCAGATATTAATTGAATGGTGAAAGTGGTTTAAAGTATTGGTTGAAAAATAAAGAGCTTGAGGATGTCCGTAATTTAGAGGATTGTTACAGTTTGTTGAAAAATTATGAAGAAAAAATTGTTTAGAAGACACCAGGAATGTGTTTTGAGAAAATACATATTTTTTCATTGTTGACTGCTGTGTGTAATTTCTGCTCCAGACCTGTGTTCAAATGTGTTTGTTCTGTTCTCCATATCCACCATTGGTCAGTAGCAGTGCTGTTTTTAGATATTTTTTAATTTCTTATAACAAAGTGTCCATAAACATGGCAGCATCTATGTTGCGTAGTTCCGGGGCTATATGCACCAGCCAAGCATTTTTCATTGGGATCAACTGGAATGAACAACTCTCTTCAGGTGTTATTGACCTCTATGGCTCAAAAACATATTTTGAGTTAAAATTAGCCTTTGAATGGCTTACAAAGTTGTGTCTGCGCATTAAGGATAACTGAAATTATTTTAAAGTAATGTTCTGTGATCAGTACAAGTTAAGCTCTATTCACAGCATATGTGGTACAGAGAAATCGGTTGTATTGTCTTGCCCAATTATAAGTACATTACATGTTTTTTGATTGGCAAAATAAGGTTGACAGAAGACCAAACTGCTGAAATCTGCTTTACGTTTCATGCTGAATTGAGAGATTTCATTTTACGCTAACAATCTGGAGCAGATATTTGCCCACTGAGAGCTTGACAGAAACACATCTGCAAGTCCCTGCATTGATTACCAAAGATTTCCATCTGGGAATACCAGAAATGGAACAAGTATGACGTAAGCATAGGTAGCCTGTGGTGCAAAGTGGAATATTGCCCTCCCTTAAGCTGCCCAGCAGAACCTGGGTAGAGAGACACTTCTAGGCTCTGTTCTAAAACCCTCAGGTGCGCTTTCAAACGGTAGACACCTTACCGATTCAGGAAAATACCGCAGTGATGAGTTCAGTGAATAAATTCCTCACAGTGAATAAACTGTGTTAAATTAAATGTAAAAGACAACTAATTTATTCAGTACCCTACAATATCTATTTAAAAAAAGTGTTAGGCTATTTAAACCGATATTTGTCTGTGCACTTTTAAACTATGTTTAAATCTCTGCAGCAATAGCTTAGCAAAATGCTAACCGCAAACTATTTTGTAAACAGTTGTCACGTCTCTCGTTTGCTTTGCTTTAAGATAGGGACACACCAAACCGACGCCAAAGAACCTGTGCTGATGAAAGCTGACTGTGTTGCCGCTTCGCGTCGCCTGCGTCGGCGGAAAAAAGCTGCACTTGAACACACCGAGAGAACTACAGCCGACAACTACATGCGCGTTCTGATACAACTGTCTATTTTTGCAGATATATTCGTCTATATTTGTTCGTCATTAAAAAAGGAATCTAACGCTGCAGGCTGCAGATACACAAACCGTAAACAAAGCAGTGCGTGCTTACCGTTTTGAATATCAATCCTGCTAAACACTTTCTTTATTCCAATCCACTCATGTTAATATTGAAATATTCGCAAAGGAACACTCAGGTAAGATGACGTAAAAGTAGAACAGCCTTCTATCTGTACCGTTTTGACTTCTTTGCTCTATGTTCTGCTATTATTCTCGTGCACCGACTCGTTCACTAAGCTGAACAGCCAATCAGAGTTCCCTATTCCACAGACAGCCTGACGGCGATTCAACATGTTGGGGAAAAAAAACCTGACGGCGTCCAACTAGAGCCAACGGTGCTCAAAGACTAAATATGGATGATCGTCGGCTTGTGCAATTTTTGTCTGATGCTGTATGTAAGTTGCTGCCTATACAGTATGTGTTGTTCCAAATCAGTCACTTGTTGGTTCATGTGGCTCTATTTTGCTTTGAAGGAAGTTGCCCATCTAGACAGACTCTTGTCTATGTAGGCCAGGAACTCAGCCAGATTGTCGTCACGTGTTTGTAAGAAGGAAGAATAGGAGGAGATACTGCCATACTTGCAGGTCCCGCAGTCAGCCATCCAGTGTTCTCTTGGACATGAATTCTGCTGATTTACAAGATTATATAAATATATAATAAAAATGACTGTTTAGGCATATTGCCTGCTTACATCAACAGGGAATCAAAAGAGATCAAAAGCTTTGGCACAGCAGGACGCCATCAGATGTTCTGTGCATGGCTGCCTCTATCCACCCCCAAATTGAGCCACACGGGCCTGTAATGCATCAACCATATTTAGGCGAGCTGATACAAGTGATCTGATGTTGGGAACAGAGCAAAGGCCACCATGTGCTTATCCTCATGAAGTCCACATGACCAGCAGTGGTTCTCAACCTTTTTGACTCCAAGCCCAAATAAGGCCCCTAAGAAAGTGGGATTTTTGTTGTTTCGATTCAGTTCCAGTTGTGTCATTGCAGTTAAATCAATAATATTTCTGAATACTTATCATCTTTTAAACCCCAGCTGAGCAAGACAAAAGTCAATCAGGTGATGATAGAGGAAAAAATAATATCAAAAAGCTAATTCATATGACTTTCCAGTTGTTCGTGATTTACTGGATAAAGATTAAAAACAACACTTTTTTTATTATTATTATTTTTATCCACAATTTCTGTCCGTTAAAATATGTGGCTTGGCAGAACTACAAAAATTTGTATTTGTTAAAAAAAAATGTCCATGTTGTTTTAAGATTTTAATTAGCATGACTGTTTCTGGTTTCAAATCACACTTGACAAATCTGGCTTCCTCATTTATCCAGGTTTTCCAAGACCATGGGAACCCTAGTAGGTTGTTGAGCAGGTGAATTCAAATAATACATATCTTGATTTGGAGTGGTTTTAATCCTCTTTAGGCCCCTTGGTTGAGAGTCAATAGAGTGTCTCTTCCATCATTTTAGGTTTCAGACTATGCACCCCCGATTACTTAAGTGTGAACCGCAAGGACTTAGGATGCCATTTGGGTCACGACCTTGGGTCCAAAAGTTTTGAGACCACATTGAAAATTTAGGATTCAAGATTTTCAACTTTCAACGAATTTTACGAGGTGGCTAATTCGTACAAGTTCATACGATCTCACTTGTACGAATTCATAAACAATTTTGGTAAATCGTACATATTTTATGAGTTTCCCAAGAATTCGATCGAATGACCTGGGGTTTAGACAAATCATACGAATTTGTATGAGTGAGGCCGTACGAATTAGCCCCCTTTTACTCACTCGTGAGATTGTGTTGGAATAACTGGAAATAAAAAGTTTTAGGATTTTGAAAAATGTAAAACATATAAACATAATACCCCCTCTGTACATAGCCTACATACAGTTTATTTACACTTTAAAGATGTATAAGTGTGTCCAATGCCAAACTTTCTCTGGAATTTTTTTTTGAATTGGTGTAATTGGTTTGTACATGTGAAAAATTCATGCCAAACATTTGGATTTGTAATTAGTTGTGCAAATGTTGTATTTATTTAGATTATATGCTAATTACTTACTGTTTGTTCTGCAGTGCAAATGTAATAACGTAGAGACTGTTTAGCCACTCAAGTACAGTTGTGGTCATGCAACAAAATGATAATAATTAAAAAATTAAGAGGCATCATAAAAATTGTATGTTAGCTTGGGACCACATTGGTACCTGTGAGCAATCTTACGTATGGCATATTACTTGCTGTTGCGAGTGAGCTATAATGCTTGCTTGCACAGAGATACATTCTACATGTTTATATGCATCACTTCCTGTGTTCTGCACACTGACTGAACTTTAAATGGGGGAAGCCAGTAGGAAGAGTTAGCTGAACGTCTCCAGGTTATTACAAACTCACTGACCTCATAACAGGTGTTTTCTCCAGAGAACAAAAGGAGGCAAATTCTCACAAATTATTTTTATCCCTATTCATCTGAATGTGGATGTTCACAGCTGTGTCTGTATGTAATGCATGGCATGTGTTTGCAGGTTGATAGAGCTTTTGCAAGCCATTCTATCTTTTGCAGTCTGATATTTACCAAGGGCTTGGGTATCAGTTTATAAGAACTTAGATTTTTGCTTAAGATTTGAAGCTTGCCTAGCCTGAGAAAGAACGCTTATCAATGCGGTGGAAAATTGTGAGTTTGGCTACATGAGTTACTCATGAATGTTCCCTAACACCGTGTTCTAACCAGGCAGGGGGAAAATGCAGTTTTTGTCTTAATCAGTTGCAAATGTGACAATTAGGAAAGTCACAGAAGTTCACAGAAATGTTTGTTGGTTGCTTGGTTTCTTATTCTGTTGCATTCTGCTCTCATTTGCCCAGAATTCTTCTCTACAGAGCAAGGTTTTGTATATTGTTCTATACTGCAATTCTTTCAATGTGTAGTATGGCACCTGGTCAGTTTGTGTTTGGTTTTGTGTGTGTGTTGGAACTGTGGTACACGTGTCAGTGCATGACACATTGAGCTGTGTTGCTCATGTCGATGATTCAGATTTGATCCTGTTTCTTATGCTTTACTGTTTTCTCTTCAACATCCCACAAATTAACTTAATTCATATAATTAAAGACATAAAAAGGCCATAAATTAAAGCAGGGCTAAGCAGTTTCAGTAATTTCTTCGCTGTATTCTTGCTTTTTGCTCGCAGGTTTCCCTATAGAGCTCCCCCTACAGCTTCGGAATAGACATTTTACAACACTGTCAAAAAACTCATTGGCGACTCTCAGATACCAGAGGCTAGTATCAACGACATCAAAGCAGACGGGACATTCTTTAAAACGTCTTCTTCATTCGGGTTCGAACAGCGTGAGGGAGCGCAATAATGACAGAATTTTAGCAAATTTTTTGCCGTAAAGCAATTCGTTACATCGCGAGACCTGATATCACGCGATACTTCCTGACGCTGCGGTCGGCCAGCCCAAAGTTGCAAGGGTGTTTTTCCCGCTCACAGGCGATAGGGGGGTGCGAGACGACCACCATTCAACCCGAAAAAAGTAATATAACCATTCCAATGACTCTGAAGCTGTTCAATTAAGGTAAAAAAACCTGCATAGTTCACCTTTAAATAAATAAAAAAAATTAAGTAAACGCACAGGATTATGTAGAAATGGGGCACATAATAAATCTAAATAAAACATGCTTTATGTAAATGAAGGGACGTTCAGCCCAGTCAGCCATGAAAGTGACTTTGTGTTACAGAATATGCTCATCTTCATTTGTATTGACATGGTTTTCTTTTCTATTTTAACAGATGACTCCTCAGCTAAAGAAGTTAGCAGGGTAAGTGAGGCATTGCTTTTGTGTGTGTGTGTGTGTGTGTGTGTGTGTGTGTGTGTGTGTGTGTGTGTGTGTGTGTGTGTGTGTGTGTGTGTGTGTGTGTGTGTGTGTGTGTGTGTGTGTGTGTGTGTGTGTGTGTGTGTGTGTGCGTGTGCGTGTGTGCATGCGTGTGTGCTCGCGTGTTCCTTTTCACCCTGTAAAGCCTAATATAGAAAATAATAGTCTATATAAGTTATATATATATAAGTTTGCATATGTGTTTTTTTTTTTTATGAGAATATCTGCTCTAGTGAGGCCAGCAGAGGGCGCTCAACCTGTGGTCTGTGTGGGTCTTAACGCCCCGGTATAGTGACGGGGACACTATACTGTCAAAGAGCACCGTCCTTCGGATGAGACGTTAAACGAGGTCCTGAATCTCCGTGATTAAAAATTAAAATTAGAATTAAAAATCCCATGTCCTTTGAAAAAGAGTAGGGGTGTAACCCCTGCATCCTGGCCAAATTTGCCCCTTGGCCTCGTCCATCGTGGCCTCCTAATCATCCCCATATACTGATTGGCTTCATCACTGTCTCCTCTCCACCAGTAAGCTGGTGTGTGGTGGGCGTTCTGGCGCAATATGGCTGCCGTAGCATCATCCAGGTGACGCTGCACATTGGTGGTTGAGGAGATTCCCCCTTCCATATGTGATGTGCATATGTGAGGTCCCAGAAAAGCGCTATATAAATGTAACAAATTATTATCATACTCATTTGAACAATTCGGAGGCCTAAAATTTGCAATTTGATTCAGTTTCTGATACTTATATGGCCAAAAAGTAGACAAAGTTCTGATAGCTTTTAATGTAAATGAATGAGATCTTATAACAGTATAGCAGACTACGAATATAAAATGCATATAAAATATAAATTATCGTTCTATATCTCCCAATAATACGTCTTAGTAAGATGATATTCAAATGTTAAGTTTTATGATCAAAGCTCTATAGTTTTTATTGTAATAAGAAAAACATATGCAATGTGATACAATGATGATTGAGAGATTAACATAAAAACCTTCCTCAAAAGCCTCATGTATCATATTTGACACTCACATTTTTTTCTGAAATAAAGTAAAACTAAGGATCTTCTGTTCATGTTCATCTTAAAATATGACTTGCATTGTAAAAGTAATTTTATTTGTTTACTTTATCAAAATCATTAACGATAAAAAGACGTGTATCACGACCTAAATGGGGCATTTTTACAATTTTACTAAAGGACCTTTTACTTCCTAAGAGTATAAACTATCAAGTAGACGACAGACAGCATGTAGATTATGTACAACAGTTTCATCAGCAAAATTTAGAGGCCTTAGAAATGTGCTTATCAAATATGATGTAGTAGCCTTTATAGGGTTAACCTTAAAGCAGTCATAATATGAGGAATCAATGTTGTAGAACGAAATGGATCTCTTTTTTTATTAAAGTAAGTGTGTAGCAAAAGTGTGGACATTCATGCCAAAATAGGACGGTTATCAGGGGAGAAGCGCTCCTGGAACACTTCATTGAAAGTTTCTGCTAATAATCACTATAAGCAACACACACACACACGCACACACACACACACACACACACACACACACACACACACACACACACACACACACACACACACACACACACACACACACACACACACACACACACACACACATACACACACACACACACACAGCTTTTAAATATGAAAGTGTCTGTTGTATGAAAAATGACATTGAGAACACAAACCCTGTGACAGATTTAAATGAGCAGAGGCAATGAGCTGTTAATGAGATCATTGCCACTTTAATGGGCTGGGGTTAGGGTTAGGAGCACACACACACACTGTGATTTAGTGGCCCGCTGATTTAGGGGACAGAGATGAAGAAATTAAACGGGGCCGGTGGAGAGGGACAGGAATAGCTGAACAAGGACTTTTTGGAGAAGGACAGCGGGGACATCGCCTGTCCTCAGTGCGTCACATGTTCATGTTCATAAACAGGATGTGTAGGGAGACGTTCCCGTGGGGGAGCACCTCACACACCCCTCGTCCACCGGCCCACTCTGACCTTTCACACGGGGACAGAAATAGACATTCTTGTTTGGGCCTGCCGTTCACTCCTCCTGATTTGGATGTTAAAATTGGATTTGGAACTAATTTCTGTATTATACAAGTTTTTCATATTTCATGTGCATATCGTGAGAGAAAAGTCTCATTATTGGATGTTCATGATTATACACTGCCTTCTAAGGTGAGAATGTTTTGGCCTATATGTAAAAAGCGGTCCCATAATGCACTGCAATAATTTCAGTGAAAAAATCAGTAACACTTTACTTGAAGAGGTGTGCATAAGACTGACATGACACCTTCATAATCATGATATGACACTTGTCATGAATATGTAGGAGATGTAATGCATGTTTATGACAACTGTCATTAAGTGTCATTCGCTCAATTATGACATTTTTTATGCAAATATGACATTGTTTGAGATGTCTTTGTTTTGACAACTTGACATTACCAAGACGACATAAATTGTCATAAATATGTCATAAACATGACATAGCAGATTAATTATCAAACTTAAGAAACCACTTAGCTTTGTTAACATTACATTAAACTGTCAGGTGGTTAGTTTTGACATTGGCTGTCATGCGGCCATTATAACGGTCATGAATCTTTTTCTTGACCTCAACTACAGTGGTACAAATTGAATTTGTCATTAAACTGTCATGTAATGACATTAGGTAGATTCTTAACTACTGAAACTAAGTAGTTTCTTAAGTTTGATAATTAATTTGTCAATTTTGATAATTCATTATTGATAATTGATAATTAATCTGCTGTGGAATGTTTATGATATATATTTTAATGAAATGTTATGTTGTCTTGGTAATATCAAGTTGTCATTACCAAGACACTGACAGGTTATAATGTATTGGTTTTGTTTATGTCATGTTGTCATAACAAAGACTCTCAAACAATGTCATATTTGCATTACAAATGTCATAATTGAGCAGATGACACTTACTGACAGTTGTCATAAACATGCATAATCCCTGTAACGTCATGATTATGAAGGTGTCATGTCAGTCTTATGCACACCCCTTCAAGTAAAGTGTTACCCAAAAATCCACCCAGAATGGAGGACAAAGCTAGTCTGATTAAATGGTGGACTGTTTTGCACAGTATTTTTATTTTTATGTTGTTACCGAATCCAAAATGCTAAATTGATTTTAATGGTAAATTGACTCTCCTGTGTGTCTGGCTAAATCTGAGCTACTCTCATACCTTTCATTTCATTTAGTGGAACATCCAATAATGTTCAACTTTTAGCATAAAAAAATATTATTATACTTGCATTCAAAAGTTTGGGGTTAAAAATTTAATTAATTAACAGAAATTAATACTTTTATTCAGCAAGAATGCATTAAATAGACTAAAAATTACAGTAAAGTCTGTTTCAATTAAACGCTTTTCTTTTGAACGTTCTATTTGTAAAACAACCCTGGAAAAAAAAAATTATCACTGTTTCCACAAAATTATTCAGCATTGATGATAATAAATGTTTCTTGAGAACCTATTCAACATATTAGAATGATTTATGAAGGATCATATGACACTGAAGACTGGAGTAATGATGCTAAAACATTTTAGGAATATTTCACAATATTACTGTCTTTGCACATTTATCATATTAACTATTTAAAATAACTGTTTTCTATTTTAATATATATATATATATATATATATATATATATATATATATATATATATATATATATATATATACATGTAATATATATGTAATTTACTCAAGTGATGAAAAAGCTGAATTTTCTATGTCAATCAATGTCACTTGATCAGCATATTAGAATGATTTCTGATTCAGCTTTCCCATCATAGGAATAAATTACATTTGAATATGCATTAAAATATAAACTGTTTTTTTAAATTGTAATAATACAATACAATAATTTTCATCAAATAAATGCAGCCTTGGTGAGCATAGGATACTTTTTTTAGTCTTTTTTTAGGAGGGGAGGCCTCCTTCCATTTACCTCTATACAGATAAAACGTTATCGGGATTCCGGTTCGCGTGGCTACGCAGACGCACCGATTTCTGAATGATACATTTTTAAGGCCTCACAAGTAGTTTGTTGAGAGTTGATTTGTGAAGGACTACACGCCTGCGCACATATATATATTCAAACGTGCATACCTATTGACCGAACACGTGATGCGCATGTGCGCGCCGTCTGTGTTTTCGCGGGTTTTGAGGTTTGCGCAGAGAAAACGGATAATCGTTTGCACCTTCAAATCTATTTCAGGGAGTGTGTTCTCGAGACACCAGGCACTTTTTGTGCGGATGGGCGGCCGGAGCCCGTCAAGGGTTTTCTGTTAGAACGATGTCGTGTTAGAACGATGCCCTTAAGTTAATGACTAATGATCTGCGCATCTTCCCTGTTACGCCCTGAAATACTTTGAAACAATCCATACTGTTAAAAGCGCTATATAAATGAAGGCTTGACTTGACTTACATTTTTGAGGAGTAGGGTACTTCTGGCTATAGTGTGTAGTATACAGTGCATGTGCATGTGAATGCGTGTCTTGTGTCCAGCAGTACCAGGACACGAATATGCAGAGCGTCGTATATGAGCTCAACAGCTACATGGAGCAGCGGCTGGACACTGGAGGAGACAACAAACTACTGCTCTATGAGTTGTGCAACATCATCAAAACAGGTCAGGGTCTTTCTGTCTCATCCACACACACACACAAACACTCACGGAGCCCAAATTATCCACGTTAGCCACTTAGGATTAGGATTAGTTCACTTCAGAATTAAAATTTTATGATAATTAACTAATTAATAATTAACATCTAAGATGTTCATATCTGTCTTTCTTTCAGTTGAAAAGAAATTAAGTTTTTTTTTTTTAGGAAAACATTCCAGGACTTTTCTCCATATAGTGGACTTCAATGGGGTCCAACAGTTTAAAGGTCTAAATTGCAGGTTCAATGCAGCTTCAAAGGACTCTACATGATCCCAGCCGAGGAATGAGGGTCTTATCTACCCAAACGATTGGTAATTTTCAAAAAAAAAAAAAATTTAAATATATATATTTTTTAACCACAAATACCTACCACGTCATTTCAACGTGATTACGTAATGCGTGGCGCATCACAGCAAGTGCAAGACGAGCATTTGTGGTTAAAAAGTATATAAATGTTTTTTGTTTAGAAAATGGCTGATCGTTTGGCTAGATAAGACCCTCATTCCTCGGCTGGGATCGTGTAGAGTCCTTTGAAGCTGCATTGAAACTGCAATTTAGACCTTCAACCCATTGGACCCCATTGAAGTCCACTATATGGAGAAAAACCCTGGAATGTTTTCCTCAAAAACCTTTTCGAAAGGTTGAAGAAAGAAAGACATCTTGGATGACGTGGCATGAGTAAATCTGATGTGAACTAATCCTTTAACTGTTCTTATTAATATCATAAAATATTATAGTTAAAATGTTACAAAAAAAATGTACCAACTGACACACTTGGAGACGAACATAATATATTAGAATTAGGCACCAACAATAACAAGTTAAAGCATTCACACGGTCCTCATAAACAACATAAACAAGAACCATGAACGCACCGTAGCTGCCAGTAGAGAGGCTTACAGATGAAGGTGTAGTGAATCCAGGTTAAAAGGTCTAAGTATGGGTGTTCCCCATCTCTCTCCACCACACACACGCTGGTCGAGCGCTCAACCTGTCACTTCCCATCCACCCACGCTTCATCTGCATGCTGAAGCACTGCAGAGCGCTGGGATTCAGTCCGGCCCCCTGCATGTCTCACGCACGCCAAACTGAAGCGTGTGCGCACCGGTTCCAGAAATTAACTAATTTTTCTATTACGGAGCAATATTTGGATATATATTTTCAGGGGCATTTTGCACCTTAATGAGGTACCATCATTGTTTTTCAACTCTATAACAGTATATACAGTTCTATGCATAAGTTTAGACACCCATGCTAAAGTTGCCTAAAAAGAGGAATAAAAAAATCATCTTTTGGAAGTTAATCTTAATGCCTCAATAAAAAAATGAGGGAAAATCCAACCTTTAAGAACACCAATTTTCTTTGTGAATGAATAATGTATCGTAAATAAATAAATGTTCTTCCTTAAAATACAGGGTGCATAAGATGGTTTTATTTCAGTTTATTAAGTTACGTATAAATTCTAAAAATGCACATAAAAACATACTCAATTGAGGCAGATAAAAAAAATTATCTGATAAGAAGACATGCGCATAATCTAGAGTGGAAACACTTTTACCGAATAAATCCGCAACATACGAAACAAAAAACTCACGTGACTTTGCCTCAGAGGATGTGATTGGATAACTGGACTAACCAGCGGATCAGTTTAATTGCACAGCTTCTCACATGTTGGTTTGATCATTCTGAAATGCCTGAGCCAAAGTCTGTAATCAGAAAGATTTGGTTTAATTCCCTCCTAAAAGCGTCTCACACACAGTAATTGCGTTCCCAAATACCAGGCATCCGAACGCGAGATAACATGATAGCTTTTATTGCGTTTCATCTGCTGAGACGCAAGTCATTTCTGATGTAGGATAACGGAGACACAGTGGCTTTCCTGATTGCAGCAGCTTCCGGTTTTCATTAGAGATATTTTGCGGCAATTTCCCAGGAAGTGATGATTTTGTACTCTTCAACACATGGGATTGAAACGATGCTTTATTCTCAAATGTTGTATGCGATATTCCAATTTCGAATGGAAAGATGGCTAATGTGAAATAAGTGATAAAGCTTTCAGATTAGAAGACTAGAAGACTTTAACTGTTTTTAATACTTTCACTGGTAATTTGTTCCCTTTTTCCATTCTTTTGGTTCCTTGGAATACTTGGAACTTCTTCAAAAGCAAGAATCATTATATCTGTTAAAAACATTAGCCATATGTATTAGCACTTTGCTGTCTTTTCCCCCTAGAAATGCCATGCTGAATCTCTGGGCCCATTTTTGTCCAGTTAAATTCTTTAGGAATGTCTAAAACATCATGATACAATACATCACCCTGTTTTTTTTTTGTGTGTGTGTGTTTTCACAGCCACAAAAGCTGATGGATTTGCACTTTACTTCCTTGGAGAATGCAACAATGTAAGTATTTTCAGTTCTGGTTGAGTTGATACATGTTTAAAAATGTTTAGTGGATGTTGACATTAATAAATATACTCAAACTCTAGTGAAAAGCCATTGATTTAAGAAAGGATGTAAATCTTTTAGGGACCATTTAAAAAACTATTTTAGATTCTTTTGAAAGGCCTTTTTTTCCCTAGATGCTTAAATTAAACTAGGAACAATCTATATTTTGTCAACAAAACTAATATCTAAGCACTGAAGCATTAGAGGTCTTAAGATCATGAGAAACATAAACTCAGCCAATTGAGTTCAAACCTTTGATTGGTCATGTGCATGTTCTGTTTGTCTCAAAATGGCCTGGAATTTCTATAGCATTAAAATACTTGAGAACCCTGCTATGTTCATTTCCTCTCTTTTATCCACTTGAGTGGTTTTGCTTGGATGACTAGTATTGTGGCCAATCAGATAACTAAGTTTGAAAGGGCTTATCTTTTCCCTAATCGGTCTTATTCTGTGGAAAGTAATGAATGGATAAACCAATCAATTGTGTTTTTATTTTTAATAATTTGCCTGCTATGTTAATTAAATAATTATAATTAACTAACAGCTTTAGTGGCTACAGCTAGTCTTAAGTTTAAATGTAATTGTTTTCCATCTTATGAAAGTATTGTTTACAGTTTTTAGGCCAATGTTGTAGCCTATTTTAGTTCTAAGTACAGACAAATATTATAGTTACAGTGACGAATCAAGACATTTTCCTTAACGTCATGTTGTTTTGTTGATGTTGCTTTCCCTGTCACAGAGTTTATGTTTGTTCTCTCCAACGGGGGCAAAAGAGGGGCTTCCTGGGCTCATCCCCTCTGGTCCCATCACGTTTGGGACCACCATCGCCGCTCACGTTGCAAAGACACGCAAGACACTACTTGTAGAGGACATCATGGGGGTGAGCCACATGCTGTTTTCACTCATTTCAAAGATCCTCAAAATATTTTGACCGTATTTGCACATATATTTCTAACTGCTATTTCTACTATTTTAGCAAATATATATTTTATTAAATTACCTAAAGTGGATGTGAAATGTGTCGCTACTCTGTAATGTCACAACCAGTTTGTCATTCACTGGGAGCAATTAAACTGCGCACCATCTTAAATGTTCAATAACATGGACCATTCAGCTGTGAGCTTCAGACTTTGCATGACAAAATAACAAAATAGTTATTTTAGAGCAGTGTTTCTCAAATGTGGGGTCGCAAGACCCTTTTGAGTGGGAGTGAGTAGTCAAAGAAACAACCAAAAATTCTAATGGGAGAATTTTTTTTGAAAGATTTGCATGAAAGCTGTTGACTCTTCTGCAAAGACTTTGCTCTTCTGTTAGACAAGACTGTTTTGTGCCAGTATAGAAGGCCAAACATGCCAAAATCTGCTTCAAAGTTTTTCCTCTCTCACTACCCATGTGAGTGAGAGGTCTGGGGGTTCGTGGGGATTCCCCAGGGGGAGTTTGCAGTTTAGTTCTGGTTAGGAAGTTACTCTTATCCAGCGCCTGTGAGACCACAGCAGTTCTGGTTGCTGTGCCTTATAGTGCTGCTGGACAGGCCGCCTCTGCCCTGCATGCGATGGCCACCCTGCAAGTCTACCAGGCCAAAGCACTCATTGCACAAGGGCAGTTCTGAGCCAGGGTTGATGGAGGAACTGAACTTGATAAAAGTCCCCTCGGTCAAATAATGTTCACCTTGGTGGTCCAGAAGCACCCTCTGCCTAGACCTTGCAGAGATTGCGAGATGTCGACAAATTGCACTTTCTCAATGCTCCTATCTCACAAGGTGGCCTTTTGAGAAATAAAAACACTCGACAAAACAACACCGCTGAGATGGGCGCCCCGGAGATGGCGGGAGCTGCTCTTACCCGGAGGAGTTCCCCACCTGGCGCACCCTGCATGGAGTTCCTCCAGCACTTTCGGCAGTCAGACACGGTGGAGGTGTCCGACGTTAGGTGGAGCACTCTTGTGTATGTCCAGAAGGTCAGCCCCTGTGCTAGACTTGGTGCCCATGTGTTGTGATTCCCTTACGGGTGATCCCATGTGTATTCTTGCATGGTACGGGTTCACTATTGGCGAGCTCATGCTAGAAGGGGCAGCATTTGTGGCGTTTTGTTAGGTATCCCAATTTGTCAATTCACATCTCACGTAATCAAACGTGGCTGACTGATAGGGAACGTATAGGTTAATAATGTGACCTCCATTCCCTGAAGGAGGGAACGGAGAGACGTTACGTCCCGTTGCCACAATTTCTGTAGCACCGCTGAACAGCCGGGACACACCGTCTTGGCTCCTCAGCGCAAAACTTAACTGAGCGAGTGCATCCACGCTTTCATTCATACTCACTATTGCCGGGCATGGTTCGCGATGCAAATCTCGCTCACCAATGTCCATTGGCTAGTTTTGTTTACACTCAACGGTGATTGTGGTCTCAGGGGAGATCCCAATTCGTCAGTTTACGTCTGACATAATGTCTCCGTTCCCTCTTTTCAATTTTTTTCGATTTATAAGTAAAATAAAGCCTGTGTGGTAAACATAACTTGAGGATACTTTGACGTTTTGTTCTAGAACGTAAATTACACACAGACATACCAAAAACGCACATTTTCAAGCAGTTATGTTTTTGTTTTTGTGAAAACATGTTTCTAATAAGTAGATAAGACAGCTTGGGGTGTGTGCAGTTTACATTATAGAACAAAACGTCTCATCAAATTCTGTTTACCACAGGCTTTATTTCACTCACAAATTGAAAAACCCCTATAGGAAAATCTCAAAGGGACCAGCGGGTTCTGACGTCATCCCTGCATCCCTGGAATTTGACATACAGTAGTTATTTAAAGCAAGCTTGTAGTCATTTCAATGCATAACAAAACAAAAAAAATACGTTTACAATATTTGTAAAAAAAAAAAAAAAAAGAAGGCTGGCTGCAGAAGCTGTACAGTTTGTAAAAACTAAAAATAGCATGTTCGTGAACTGATGGACTGTGTTATAATGTGCCAAATTGAATGCTTCCAGTATAGCAGGGTTTCTGTGAGTCTTAAAAAGTCTTAATTCGCCCTTAGACAAATTAAATTGGCCTTAAAACGGTCTTAATATAATATTAATATATATTTTTCTCAGTATTTGTGTCCTGTTTTCAAATATCTAAACAAGTTTAAATTAAGGTACATTTACTTGAGATGCAAATGTAAAATGAAGTCTTGAGAAAATTTTACAAACTTACCGGTAAGTGAGTTTATGCTTAAAACAAGAACAAATATCCATCAAAACGTTGTACTGGAAAGCAAGAGAAATGCTGAAGAAGAACACTTATTAGCAGTGTGATCAGAAGGTACAGTAAAAGTTATTTCCACATGGTAACACTTTACAATAAGGTTCATTAGTTTACTTTAGTTAACTACATTAGTTAACATGAATTAAGAATGATTAATTCATTAATTCATCAATACTTCTTCAGCATTTAATAATCTTAGTTAATATTAATTTTAACATTTACTAATACGTTATTAAAATCAAAAGTTGTATTTGTTAGCATTAGTTAATGCACTGTGAACTAACATGAACAAACAATGAACAGCTCTATTTTTTATTGACTAACAATAAAAAACTAACAAAGATTATTAAATACTCTAACAAATGTATTGCTCATTGTTAGTTCATGTTAGTTACCAATAAATAAACTAATATTAACTAATGAACCTTATTGTAAAGTGTTACCATTTACAATTATACTTAACGTATACATTTACACTGAGAACATATTGATGTATTGTGTTAACATCACTTTATTACTAAACATTTCTTTAATTGGTCTTAAAAACAAGTTCTAAATGTACCTTCATACCTTCAATTTTAGATAAACAGACTGAATTGACTGACTGATGATTGATTTCCTGGTTTGCTGTTTTTTTCCTGTAGGATGAGAGATTCCCTCATGGCACAGGGCAGGACTCAGGGATCCGTGTACATTCTGTTTTGTGTCTACCCATCCTCACCGCCATCGGAGACCTCATCGCTATCCTGGAGCTGCACCGTCAATTGGGCAGAGAGCCCTTCAACCTCAGCCACCAGGAGGTACTCTAAGGGAGAAAGTGCTGGTATTTTTTACATGTCTAGACTAGTGCCCATGTGGCTCTGCTCTCAGCTCTTTTAGCCAGGCTGCGCTTTTTCTTCCGGACTATTCAAGGATTTTTTTAGGTTGCTTTCGGTGTAATGTCTATGTCAAACATCTGTGGGGTGCCTCAATTACAACATTTAATATTTTGACAATTTCTAATTTCATAGTAGTGTAAAAAAAAAAAATGGACTGAGACTGAGTCCGAGTCTGAACTTTCAATCGATTTATTTCAGATAAACCAGACCCTTAATTGCACAAACTGTAAAAATAAAAGATAAACTGTAATTGGTCGCTTCACATGTTGGTCAGACAGTCTCTTCCTGTTTAAAGGAACATTTACTGTCACATTTACTGTTGTTTGGTGAAATACAGGGATTTCAATAGGAATCCCCGCGATTTGGAATTTTGTGTGAGGGACAAAAGATTTCCCAACGCAAATTTTACAAAGGGTTCAGGGTTTCCCCAAAGGGTTCAGGGTTTCCCCATGTTGACCAACAGAAAGCTACTTGGTTTGAAAGTGACTTCTGTGGTGGCTGTGGATTTTACATTGCTACACTATTAACAATACACAATGGACCTTTTTTCAGCAAAATTATGCTGTAATTTCAGTTATTTTAAATGGGTGGTCCTATCGTGTTCAGTAAAAGTTTCAATATGGGCCAGACCTTATGCCATCTAGCAATTTACAGTACATCAAAGTAAATTACATTATAAACGGTTTGGTTAGTTCCTTTGAATAGTTCTGTTGTGTAATTTCATAGTTTGATGACTTTATTGTTATTGGAAAAAAGGGGATGGCCAACTTCCAGCCCTACAGTAAAATTCAAAAAATAATAACACTTAATGTGTAATTGTATTCATATTTTGGCTAACAAGACATTCAACTGAGCGAGGCGCACAGATCTATGAAGTTCTGCCTGTTTATGGAGTGCTGCATGTGCGCCTATTGCATCTTTGGCTAAGTGTAACATGTTTTTTAGGTTGCAACAGCAAATTTGGCCTGGGCATCTGTAGCCATACACCAAGTTCAGGTGAGTACGTTTGAGAAAAAACAATGCATTGATTAAACCTCGCTTGCTTGACAGTTCTGTTGCATTAGCTTTTTGATTTGGTTGTACACGTGTGTTTTGGTTTCTGTAATCCACTGTGTACATGGATCAGGTGGGCCCAGTGTAAGCAACCAGACCACACATTTAAACACTCTCGTCTCAGGAGGTGCAATTAATGACAATGCAGTTGTTTGTACTTAAACGAGTGCACGACGTGAATGACAACACTCTGGGCTTTAATGTCCCTGTGCATCACAGAGCTCTCTGGGAGTAAGTAACTCTCTGTGGGACACACATCTTCTCAGAAGTTAGGGAACCATCAGAACAATGTGCCGATGAGCATAGTAGACAAGGAAGACCATAAGTAACACATTTTAATGAAAGGGCTTAAAGGAATGGATCATTAAGAAATTAAATTGAATCATTATTTAATTGAATTCTGAATAATTTTGCGCAGCTCTTTTCCAACAGTTCTTAGTGGCTATCTGTAATTCTCCAAAAAGTTCTCCTTTTAGTGTTCTACATGAAAAAAATAACATCATATGGGTTAGGCATGAAGGTGAGTAAATGATGACTGAATTTTTATTTTTAGGTGAACTATTTCTTTAGGGTGTGTTCATCCAAAAATGGCCATTCTTGTCATTTCTTGTCATCATCTAACCCTCTAGCCGAATTATGTATGATTTTTTTTTTTTTTTCTATGTAGGACAAAAGGCATTTTATAGAAAAAAAGAGCAAGTAGATGGAGAATGAGGCAGTGAAGTGCTATTATCAGATTTTATTATTACAGTGAAGTGCTATTGTCAGATTATAGATCAAAACATTCTTAAAAGATTGATGTCTGGTGATCAACATCATCAGTTATGCATGTAATTCACTTAGAGAATAATTTCTTAGAAGACCGAAATATCGTTTCGGACACCGACTTGGGGTGATTGCCATCTTCAAACTTCTGGTTCCTCTTTTGTTGGCAGGTCTGCAGAGGTCTCGCCAAACAGACGGAACTCAACGACTTTCTCCTAGATGTGTCAAAGTAAGCGAGTTTATGCCTAGAAGTGAGTATTGGTGGAATCTCATGAAATGTGTGTTTAGTTACATCAGAATGACTGATTGGATGGAGTGCATGCACACTTGGTTTTGTTTGATAACCAATTTTTCTATAAGATTGAAATGTTTGAAAACCACCAAACTGATCCCAAACCAGTCCGAATGTAACCCACCTGGCCAAACCAATTTTCACCCTCACAATCAAATTCAAAACCACCCAATCTGGCAACAGTGGTTCAAAAATGTTTTTTTTTTATGCTTTTTTTAGAACCATTAAAGACTTTTTGCATTGTGGCAATATTTTCGTGAACCTTAGGTATTACAGTAATGAGTAGGAAATATGTTTAATTACCATGCAAAAAAATTCTTAATCCTAAAAATAAATCTTAATTTTAAACCCTTCCAGGATCCTTTTGAATTTTCTAATGTTTTCTTGAGATTCCTCCAAGACCTTCTCCATACTGTTGAAATAGTTCAATGTTTATTGGCTTTTAACATTATAATAAATAGCCAATGTTGTAAAAAAATTAATAAACATGCATTTGTGTCATACTGTGCCATACGTTTATCCCTGTAAAATGACAGGTGTTTCCCCCTTTTCAATTTCAAACAGAACGTACTTTGACAACATAGTGGCAATAGATTCTCTACTTGAACATATCATGGTGAGTAGGTTTTCCCTCTCTCTGTAGGGTCACATGCTTGGTCATGAGGACAAACATGCTGTTCTTCTGTCGCTCATCTGTGTCACAATCATCGCCAAAGAGATTTGCTATGAAAGACCTTCTCTCATTTGTTTGCCATGTTCTGCGATAACCCCCACAAGTCACTGCTCACCCCACCAGCCTTGGGCTTGTTGTTAAATGTTCTTTTTCTCATTTACTCACATGTTTGAGTTCTCTAGGTCTCACTTGCACACACACTAAACGCAAATATTCCTACAATCCAAGTATCAGACCACTGGCCCCCTCATGTCTCTGTCATGTTGAGCAAAACAGCACGGGAAGTGATTCAAATAGGTCAGGGAGAGGACAGGCATCTCTCGGAGCTCTTGGCTTCCCTCTCAGGGACTAATTCAAATATTACCTCCGGTTTTGGAAGCATGTCCTTGGAAATATTGAAGTAGTTAAACGTCTTTCTTAGTTTCAAGAGATTTCTCACTTGTCAGCAGTTTCATAAAGCAGAAGTTTATCTTGGAGGGGATGAGACGCAATGTGTGACCAAGTTGTGAAATCCAGAGGGAAGAACAAGTTCCTTAGTTTCTAGTTTCACATAGACACATGTATATAATCAGAAATCAGAGTTTTTCATAATACAGATATATACTCTTACATTTTAATAACTGCAAATGAGATGTACACTTGATATTAACACATATAAGATTTAATCAAGAGTCAATGATACATTTAGAAACAAATATATTATCCATTAACAAGGCTGACAGTAGATAAATATGAATAACAAAAAGTATGCTTATCGATACTGATGAACTCACTGCAGATGAACCACACTGTAATAATGCTGTTAAATGAATTCTTCAACAAATGTGTTGAAACATGTTTGCGTTGTGGAGAAATGTCATTAAGGAAATGCCTGTTTATTTGTGTTTCAGATATATGCAAAAAACCTGGTTAATGCGGACAGATGTGCGCTTTTCCAGGTGGATCACAATAACAAAGAGCTGTACTCTGACTTGTTTGATATCGGGGAGGAGAATGAAGGGAAGCCCGTCTTTAGGAAAACCAAAGAGATTAGGTGAGCACCCACAGTTCCTCACCCAGTCATGTTGGATTCTTTACCTCCTCGTAAAGCAGTTGAATTGATTTATTTATGTAAAAATGTAGTTGGAGATTAAAGAAGTTGCACATAGGCACAACATTTTGAATTGAAGAACTGACTGTTGACAGTAAATCTGTATAATATCAGGCTGTTCGATGACAGGCAGTGTGGCATCAACATTGTACGTTCACTTTATTTAGAGTAATGAATGAGACATTCCCTTGTTAAAAAGAGGTGTGCTTAATTATTGTATTTAATTATTGTAAGGATTGAATGTGCACTTGTAGCGTACAGCCATGGCCAAAATTATTTTAGGAATTTAGTATTTTGCTAAGTTTGCTGCTTCAGTTGTTGTGCTGATGATTCACATTGTTTCTAGATTATTGTGCAGACTGATCAGATGCTCTTTAAACTTCACTGGCCAATTTTTGTTATTACAAAATCAAAATTTCAATGATTTTTGCCCCTGCCATAAAATGACCACATAATTTCACTAATCATATCTTCAGCACATGGGAAAGTGTGAGCAAGTTCTAGTCGGGTGAAATCCCTCTATCACTCTGATAGAATTATAAGAGCTATAAGACTGATTGCCATAAAGGAGGGAAGTTCTTCCAATCATTGTGTTCTTGAGTTAGCAATGGTTACCTTCGAAGTAAGACGTGCAGTCACACTTTGTGTCAAAATGGAAAAGAATTTGGACAACAGCCTGGTGTCAAGAAGGGCAGCAAGGAAGTCCCTTCTCTCAAAAAAAAACATCAAGGACAGACTGTAATTCTGCACCAGTCTTCTGCTTTACAATCCTTGTACTTCCTGCAAAGTTATTTTCTCTGATGAAGCCCTCTTCTGACTGTTTGCGACATCTGGAAAATTGATTGTCCGGAGAAGGGTGCGACTTTGGGACAGCCATTAAAAGTTTGGATCCTTGGCCAGGCAACTCCCCATAGAGAACCTGTGGTCCTGTGGTTCCAAGCTAAAGTCCACAAACTGCGATCAACTTCGAGCACTAATAAGGCAAGAATGTAGCGCTATCAGCCAGGATTCAGCTCAAAAGCTGATCTCCAGCTCGCCAGAGCCAATTGCAGAGGTCATGGAGAAAGCTCAATGTTTGCTCTTTGCACAAATTGAATGTTGTTGCCAATGAAAGCATTTAAAACGTATGAAATGCTTATCATTGTTTTTCAGTATACAGTACCTAGAAACGTGAAAAATACTGAAGTAGCAAACTTTGCAAAACACAAACTTTGTCACTGAGAATACTTTTGGCCACGAGTGTACTTCAATCTTAAAAGTATATTTAAAAAAACTACTTGCAGATTATATCATATTAATGGAATAAAAGGCCTTAAAGATAGTACACTCTCTTATGACTATGTTTCTTAACACCCTTAAGTACACTTTTCATAATGCACTTTGTAATCATTGTCAAATTAAAAGTTTTACTTTAAAGGTACATTTTAAATCATTAGGGTTGAGTAATATGTTATGCTTTAAATAAATATACTTGACGTGTTGACTAACATACTTAAACAAATGCAAAGTGTTTTCATGAGATTCACTCTTGAATATCTGAGACTAAGCATACACCATTTATATTGGTAACTGAACTTAAACACTCACCCCCAGGTTTTCTATAGAGAAAGGAATAGCTGGTCAGGTGGCACGGACAGGAGAAGTTTTGAATATTCCGGATGCCTATGCAGACCCCCGTTTCAACAGGTAATAAAGATTTTAATTTTCCATGTTAAACATCTGAGATTACTTTAAGCCACTTTGTTAAATAAACAGACTCTACAATTGTTAGTTAACGCTCGATGAATGACTAAAGTAACATAATACACAGTTTTGCACTGACATGTTGTCTGAGGTCTTAGACAACTGTTGGAATTGTAAAGTTACAGTATCATGGCAATGATCCAGGTTTTGTTCATGATTATTAATTAGCAGGGTGAATCTCACAAAGCCCGTCATATGTCAAGAAAGAAAGAAAGAAAGAAAGATAGATAGAAAGAAAGAAAAAGAAAAAGAAAAAGAGAAAGAAAGAAATAGAAAGAAAGAGAAACTTGGTGAAACAATCTCATTCTCATTACACTAATGTGGAAGTCATAATATATTATTTAAATATTTATGCATCATGGTTTGTTGTACTGACAATATAATACAGTATAGTCCTGAAATAATATGAATGTATTGAGTTGGATATATGGACACACAGTGGTCTGTGGTTCTATGTGTTAAAGTGGACATGTCAGATGAAAGGGGCTTCTGGATTTGTGTAAATCTGGAATAAGATGATTATGCTAAGACCAGATGAGCCAGCGCTAGAACCCGTTGTGTGTTTAACTCAATCCCGTACTCAATCATATACAAGCAGCACTATGGGTGTTCAGCTCTGTGCATGTGTGTGTCGTCTGTTCTGCTTTTCACAGAGAAGTAGATCTCTACACTGGCTACACGACGCGGAATATCCTGTGCATGCCCATAGTCAGCCGCGGGACTGTGATTGGTGTTGTACAAATGGTGAACAAGCTGGGAGGAAGTGCCTTCACTAAAACTGATGAGAACAACTTTAAGATGTTCGCCGTCTTCTGTGCTTTGGCCTTACACTGTGCAAATGTAAGTGCGCAGACATGTAGCATGACCTGGAGTCTAATAAAACATCTGTCGGCAATAACATCACACCTCTTAGAGAATGGGAACGTTTGGAAGAAACAGGCTCAGGACTGTCAGCCACTCGGCCCTCTGTGGGGTCACTCACGAGTCTCGTCTCATAGCAGATTGTAAAATGACTAAAGCTTGTTAATATTTATGTTAGTATTATTTTTATTTAGACAGAATTCGACACCTCAAATGTTATGCCAGGGATTTATTTTACTCTTTATCTGATTTATTAGAGGCAGTAGCTGTTTTTGGCACGAAGGGGGTCTCGCCCAGGGTGTAATTCTATGTAGAACCGCCACTGATTAAATTATTAGAGTGAAAGATGTGGAAAATTGTGGTCGACCGATATATTGCCAAGGCTGAACTTTTTCATTGTTTAATTTTCAGCATTGGCCGATTTTATTTTTCTTTAGCTGTTGAGTCGATGTGATAAAGACTTTTATTTTGACAGCGTTGAGAAGGCCTGGGGCCTCATTTATAACCGTTGCGTACGCACAAAACAGGCCCTGAAAGAGGCGTACGCCACTTCCGACGCATAAGTTGTGATTTATAAAAACAAACTTGACGGGAAAATGTGCGCACCTGCACGCAAACTCTGACCCATGCGTACGAACGTTTTGGAGACGGAGCAGTTTGGCGACACCGATGGTGAGCTGGAGTTTAAATGTCTTTTTGGTCACTTTTAGACAGAAAATCGAAATAAAATTATACATATACAGAAAGATAATACAAATATAATTTCACTCACCAAGCCTATCACTTGAAGCAAATATCCACATCTTAAAAAGTTTTTAAAAAAACGCGTTGGGCCGTTAAGTGAAACTGACGCATATCTAACGGCAGATGAAGTAAAACTGTAAATCATTTATTATGAGTCCTAATCATAAATAGGCTACAGTTTATATAAAACAATGATTTAAACTATGTTTTATTTCTGATATAAACATTTAGATTAAATATGCCACTCTCATTAACGGAGTTAAACACTTAAACTACATGACATTTAGGCCTACTGAAAAGTAAAAAAAAAAATATATATATATATATATATATATATATATATATATATATATTTAATAAATAGCCTATAAATATTTGTTGTGGATGTAATGCTTTTGAACACTTTTCTTTGGCATGCTGTGTTTTAATGTTTTAACTACAGAGATAATTGCTTCTCATGATATCAGATTGTGCAAATATAATGCACAACAAGGTCTATCTGTTTCCATTAAAAATATAAATCAATTAAAAAGACTATTTGGTCAGTGGAAAAGATTGAGAAAAACTTTCTCTGAAATGTATTTTACACCATTTGATTTATTTATTCAAAAACAAGGTATTAATGTAATGTGACGGCACATCCGTATTTCATATTTTCCTAATGTCTTGTACCGTTAAACATGTTATCACGTGGATGAATAATCATATGCAAATGATATGCAGATGAGGATATGCATAGTAAAACTAGGCGTTGTAAATATGGTTATTTCGGGGAGGAGACGCATGTGCGCACAATCTTCCGCTGAGTGGGATTTATAAAGTGAATCCTGCGCAGGTTCTGGCGTACGCACGGTTTTATAAGTCTGAATATTTTTTTGCGCACGCCATTTTTGGCTTTTGGCCGCACGTACACTTTTAGTAAGGATCCTAAGCACAGTTATATAAATGAGGCCCCTGAGCATCAGAGCTTCCATTCTCCATCTTCATTTTAATAATTATAAATTCTAATAAATTATTGGACAAAACTGTAGGTACAAAAAATAATTATAGCGTTTACTTTTTTTATTATTAGTGATAGAAAGGCAAACGCTAAAATACTTTCCTATCTGATTGACATTCTTGCACCATAAATAATGTATGAAAACTCTGTGTTTGTACAGTAGCGCTCCTTTGCTTCATGGTTCAGCTTCAGTAAAATTTATTTGTAAAGCGCTTTAACAATACAAATCATTTCAGAGCTGCATTACAGAGGGCCGTACTGTTGTTATCTCTTATGCTTTAACATTAAGAAATTAGGGTGATTTGATTATATAACTATGTTGATTAAATACATTATCCACTGGCTGAGATAAAGCTATATTATATTTGGTATTTTATCTAGCAGACATTCCAGTGCCACTTTTTAGTTATAAAAAAATAAAATGCAAAAGTGAAATCAATTTGCTCTTGTGTGCGGTCCAATCAAAGTCGGTCGCATGATTTCTATGTGTATGAAATGTGATGAATATGTGCAGGCAGTTCTTAAAAAGTTTTAAAGTTTATCATTTATATCGGTCATTTGCCAGCCTGCTCTCTAAGGTATTGACCATCAAAAAATGAATATCAGTCGACCACTACACTGAAAACACTGAACAACCATAGCAGATTATAGAAAGATAGAAAGAAAGAAACCACAATATTTTCAGTGGGTTAGACTGTTTTGCATGTATATTTTGCATCTGCGTAAACACGTGGGGTGTGTGTGTGTGTGTGTTTGTGTGTAGATGTATCACCGGATAAGACACTCAGAGTGCATTTACCGGGTGACTATGGAGAAGCTTTCGTACCACAGCATCTGCACATCCGAGGAGTGGAAGACCCTCACACAACTCTCTCTCCCTGCTGTCATCTATAAAGAGATCGAACTGTGAGTTTACACTCTCATACATCCAAATCACTGCTGCATAATGGCTTTCAGTAATAAATCAGGTAAATAGCTGTAAAATAGGCTCTAAAAGCATTGGACTGAGCATTTGTGTTATATATTATGGTAAGGTGTGTGCTATAAATTACTAATAAATTCATTTTTCATATTAATTTGATCATATTTCTGTTGCCAAGGCAGTCAAGGTTGTATGTTACACTATAACACATAGCCTCATGTTGCTTATTGTGTGTGTATTTTTATATCACAGATGTGTCAAGGTTTTTAATACTTTATTTTCATTATAAATGATTAAAGTGTCGTCATGATCCACAGCAACTAAACGTGCATATTTGTTTGGTGTTGTTTTCATGCGTAGATAAGTCGGCATGAGTGCAGGATGTATTGAGCATTATTCTTGCTCATATTTCACCTGTCCAGATTTGAATTGCAAACAAACTGTCATATTTCTGTCTAAGGTTTCACTTTGACATTGCCCCTTTTGAGGAAATGTGGCCTGCAATATTTGTATACATGGTTCACAATTCTTGTGGGAAAAGCAGGTAAGAATGTGTTCATTTCTAAAAGCCCTGTGTATCTATCTATCTATCTATCTATCTATCTATCTATCTATCTGTCTGTCTATCTGTCTATCTGTCTATCTGTCTATCTGTCTATCTGTCTGTCTGTCTGTCTGTCTGTCTGTCTGTCTGTCTATCTATCTATCTATCTATCTATCTGTCTATCTGTCTATCTGTCTGTCTGTCTGTCTGTCTGTCTGTCTGTCTGTCTGTCTGTCTGTCTCTGACTGAATGTCCATCCTTCTTTACATACATACATACATGTATACATACATACATACATACATTGTCTGTCTGTCTGTCTGTCTGTCTGTCTGTCTGTCTGTCTGTCTGTCTATTGAAAGATTGAAAGTCTGGGTCTGGGATTAGAGTAGAACGATACAATATATACATGAAAGGCATTTGAAAAAGTAGCAAAAATAAATTACCCTGATATACAAATATTTAAATCCGTTGTCTTAATAAAAAATAATTATTTTGGACATAAAAGTGTGCGTAGGTGAAGAAACACCCCGCTTACAAGGCAAACGTGTACAGTCACACTTTCTTTGTGCAATAACAGCTTTGAGCAGGAGAAACTGTGTCGCTTCACTATGTCAGTGCGGAAAAATTACAGACGAGTTCCATACCACAACTGGAAACACGCTGTGACGGTGGCACACTGCATGTACGCCATTCTGCAGAAAACCACCGGGATATTCACAGAGCTCGAGGTCAGTATCATTCTCATAATAGCACTTCTTACAGTGAACTTACAAAAGAATCATTTCACATCGGAGTTGTGTTGGGGAAGCTACTTTTGAAATGCTAAACTATGAGCTATTAACAAGAAGTTAGCCAAGGTAACTGCAGGGGTCCAGCAACCCTTAAAGTCATAGTAATCTTACTCTGTAATCTTACTCTACACTCATATGTCTGCCTTCCAGCATATCACTCAGGGCAAACGTCATATGTTGCAATTAATATTCATGAACCAACCAGTGCCTGGCACAGTGTGCCGAACCGAGAAACAACAAAGACCTAATTGTTGACACAAATGCAATTGTGAGTGATGTTTATGGAAAATGTAGGTTTTATGCTTTGACATGATATCTCATATGAGTCCATCCATGGCAATCTGACATTTACTGTATAATGTGATTTTGAGAGGCTGATGAGACTTCTTAAGGGGACAATGTCTTTTAAAATATGTAACTAATGAAATAATTAATTATTCATTACAGTTTCTGGTGGAAAAAAAAAACAATGAGGTGGCAGTATCTAATTTTACTATTAGGCCTAGTACTAGGAAAAATATAGAACACACTCATTTATAGTCAGAAACATAGTAAGGAACAAAAGCATTTAAAGCTGCAGTCTGTAGTTTTTTGGGGTTAAAAATTATAATACATATCCAGCCAGTGTTCAAAACTATATGCTTGCCTTAGCTCGATTCAAAACGGTAAGCTTGTAATAATGTGTTCAATTCCAGTGGTACTGGTGGATTTCCGCGGGAAATTCGAGAATGTCACTTCGTCATTTCGCCAGATCTGTCCAGATCTGAAAGGAGTTCCATAACACTGGAATTCCTTTCAGAGCGATGATTTTTTCCAGTTGATGAAAGATAAAAATATTGACATTTAAAGAGCCTGAGCTTTTAAAGCTACGGATTACTACAGCACACAATTATAATAAGCAGAACATTATCACCTGTTGGTGTGGATGCTGGGGAAGTTATCTCTTTATAATTATTGTTCTTGGTTTGAACGGGCCTTTACTGTTAGTAGCTCCATATAATAACTTTCTTGCTCGCTCACACAGAGGAAAGGCTTGCTGATAGCCTGCTTGTGTCACGACCTGGACCACCGTGGCTACAGTAACACTTATCTGCAGAAGTTTGACCATCCGCTGGCTGCCCTGTATTCCACATCCACGATGGAACAGCATCATTTTTCACAGACGGTGTCCATCCTGCAGGTAAAGCTCCTACACACTGTGCCAGCTCAGAACGATAGTCTCAAACATGCTCTGTGGTCGGACGGTCGTGCGGTTACACTCACTGTACAAGGCCAGTGCCCGCGAGCCAATTTTATATAAGTTTAACTGACATAGTCATTGAAGAATCTAAGGGAGTCTGTGTACTATGTCAGTTAAACTTATATAAAATTGGCTTGCGGGCACTGGCCTTGAATAAGATCTCAGTGCTAGTTGTATCAAGCTACAGTCCTTACCAAATACTGTTATATCAGAGCAGAACTTGCTGGAACCACAAACTTTATTGTCTTTAAGGCAGGTGAACAGGGTAAAAAATATTATCTTGACTATACTGTTGTTTAAATACATTTAGAATTGCAAATATTTAGTTTGCATTACAATTTTTATGTTTACATATGCAAATGAGGCATTATCTAATTAAAGGGGCTATGTGGAGTTTTCAGCGGCATCTAGCGGTGATGTTTTAGATTGCAACCAATACGTTTACAAGCGAGTGCTCGTGCGCATGCTTTTTTTTTTTTTTTTTTTTTTAATGTGGAGTTTGTGTTGGAGTCTGTGTTGTGCTGGTCGTTTCTTAGTATTAGCAGACTCCATGTCATAAAGTTGCAGTGTCGTCGCTGTTGAGTGCAAAGTCAGTAGACGAGGCGAGAGGCTCTGGAGCGCGCATGCAGGTCTCAGTCACGTCACTGGATTTCGTGGCAAATCCGACCCGGAGCCTTCACATAGAAATAGGAATACTTGCTTTCAGAGGTAATAGCAAAACCCGCCAAGTGGATCATTTTATTGTGAGATTACAACCCCTTCACACACAGGCAATAAAAAAATGGATTCATGTTAGTAGAAAAACTCCACATAGCACCTTTAAATATGCACTATTTTGCATACTTACACTAGATATAGCCAGGTTCGAAATTATTTTATAATACTATAGTCAATAGTTTTTACACAGGGGATTTTGGATATCTCTTTTGTATCACTCCATATATTAGAAAATATATTAAATTTCTAAACATTAAATTTTCTACATTAAATCACTCCATTTAATGTAGAAAACATTAAAAATGTCAACAGCCAGAAAAGGCTGGAATAAATGGAATAAAATATTCTCAGTATTAGGGCAGAGAGTTTGGAATACACTGCAAAAACAACTAGCTTAACTTTTATACATTTTAAGCATTATTAAAGACAAGTAAACACTCAGTAATTAAATAAGGAGATTAGCAATAAAGCTCAACGTTAATTGCTCTAGATATATAGTGTTGACTTTTGTAAATCGAAAGTGCAATTCACCCTATAATCTCTATAATTTCAAGTAAAAATGTATAAGAAATGTCCCATATTAAACTGAGCATTGTCTTTCCGTGTCTGTCGTCAGCCATCTCTTCTGGTTTTGCTGCCACTCTCCAGCAGAGCCAGATGCCTCATACGTGGAGCTTTTGCTTTTTTATTGATCTCTTTTTTTCTCATAGCTGGAAGGGCACAATATTTTCTCCAACCTGACTTCCAGTGAGTATGAGCAGGTGCTGGAGATCATCAGGAAGGCCATCATTGCTACAGACCTCGCGCTGTACTTCGGCAACCGCAAGCAACTGGCTGAACTGCTGGCCACAGGGGCGCTGGACCTGAACAACCGTGCTCACAGGTTAGAGGTCGCACTTTTGCTTTTGTTATCACAGAACGCTTGGAAATCTTACCTCAACATCAGAGATATATTCAGGGAGCCACCGAAATAGTGTCATAAACTGTGCTTCGATTGGAATACTAACATGCTTGAGTGAATCTCACGGAAATGGTTGCACTTTATTTTAAGGTGATCGACTAATTACACAAATATGCACTGAGTAATATTAATTACCAACATATATACTACAAGGTTATGGTTTGGTTTAAGGGTAGTGGTTTGTAATTATGCATAATTTACTGTTATTACTATAGTAATGTGTAACTGTCACTTTGTAGACCTTAGTCAGGGTAACGCCATATTTCATTTCTGACAGGAATGAAAACAAGGCTGTAAGGGATGGATGTACAGTGGGTTCAATGGATTGTGCCATTTATTAACAACATGCAGAATATTATGGAAGGTTTTTCCACCACTGAATAAAAAAGGTAATTGTGACTCTTATCTCACAATTCAGACTTTTTTCCTCGCAATTGCGAGTTTATATCATGTAATTCTGACCCATTTTCTCAGAATTGTGAGAGATAAATCTCAAAATTCTCAGAATTTGACTCACAATAGTTAGTTTATAAAAAAAAGTCAGAATTATTAGACAAAAGTCAGAGTTGCGAGATATAAACTCGCAATTCCAAAAAAAAAAAGTCACAATTGCGAGTAAAAAAGTCAGAACTGCGAGACATAAACTTGCAATTGCAAGAAAAAAGTCAGATTTGCGCATTTATATCCCCCAATTGAGAGTTTATATTCTGACATTATATCTCACAATTGTTATCTTTTTTTATATATATATATAGCGTGGCGGAAACATCTTTCCAAAAGACTAAATAAAACAGTTTTGAAAATTGTGAATTTTCTAGGACGTTCATACAGCGCATGTCATTGTAAAGACTGTATGTCTGTCCCTCGTAGCCTCGTTTTCATCGGCATAAAAAGCCTGATTTGATCCCTTTGATTAATTGCTGGTTGATTATTGGTCCACCACAGGGACCGTGTGATTGGTCTGATGATGACTGCCTGTGATCTCTGCTCTGTTACCAAACTATGGCCCGTCACACGAATCACAGCCAACGACATCTATGCTGAGTTCTGGGCTGAGGTAAACCATATCATTGTTATTGTTAACCAAACGGGAATCTTTTTGTAGTAACAATTATACTGTATGGAATAAAGTAAATCATTGTTCAGATCACTGTATTGCTTTGAGCAGTATGTCAAATTGCAGGCCATTCTTTGAAATTGTACTTCGTGTGTGTAATGACAGGGGGATGAAATGAAGAAGATTGGAATGCAGCCCATCCCAATGATGGACAGGGATAAAAAGCACGAGGTTCCCCAGGGACAGGTAAATGAGAACTTTCTGGCATTATCAAGCTCCTTAAAGGCCGCCTAGCAAAATGTTTATGTTCCTATCCCATGCTTTGGAACAGCCTGAACATTGGGGGTGTGCCTAAAATGTGGCCTATACTGTAGGAAGGCGGCTCATTGGGTCAGGTGTTATATTTAGTTGTAGAGTCAAGAAGCCTGTTTTTTTTTGTTGTTGTTTTTTACCTTAGTCCTGTTTTTACCCATGTATTCAGGTGGGATTTTACAACGCAGTGGCAGTTCCCTGTTACACCACCCTGTCAGAGCTGTTTCCCCCCTCCAGTCCTCTGCTTACGTCTTGCAGGTCAGTCACACACTCATAACAACGTTTGACAATACGTTTGATAATACACCATCTTCGTAAAGCACTTTTATTGAACAAATTAAGGAGACAAATATCTAAATCTGTTGGACAAAGCTAATATTATAAGACAGATGATGAGCCTTGTTCAAATCTGCTATAATCGCTATACATACACCTGTGACCGCACTTCAGTTACATTTTATATTAATGAGCCAAGTGGCCATGTTGGCAACCATAAATGGCCTACAAGCTGATTAACTATTTTCAGTGTTGCCAAGGTCTGCGGTTTTCACATGGAATTGGGCTACTTTTATACTGTGTGTTAAAGCTGACCCCCAAACTTTAACACTGAGTGGTTGTTAGGGTGTTACTATGCAGTTGCCAACCGCACTCTGGCAACCATCCAGAATGATATGCAGTTCCTAGTATGTATTATCACATTGCTTGCCTGTTGCTAACATGTGGTTTAGATTGATGCTATGTTAGTTTCTAGATAGTCAAGCCACGTAATAATTATAAATTCATTCATTTATTGATTAATTTACTATATGTAGAATTCAGAAACCCTTGTCATTAGTGACACTGGTGGCCGTTAACTGAACTGCAGCCAACAACTTATTACTCTTGCTCGCACATACTATGTACACAGAGAGAGTTGTTCTTTAGGAATTATCCTGAATATTGTATAAGAATGAGTTTCCTGTGCCGTTGTAGTTGACCTTGTTAAATCATTATGGATTAATATCGTTTATATCACTGTTACTGTGAAACAGAAAACCTTTTATTTTTATTTGTGTTGTGCTGTTTTTGTTGACATTAGTGCACTCCATCGCTAAGCTAACGTTAGCTAGTGTTGCACACTTTGTCGCTGCAGAGAACAGAAAAGAGGCCTTCACATAAAATCAGTCTACAGGCTTTCATAGACAATGTAGGAAGTCAGGGAAGGTCTCGTTTTTCTTTTCTTTCGTTACCATCTGTTCACAATTGGCCATAAAAAAGAAATTCATACTACAATCCTCACATATAGCCTCTTTAACCCTCTGGGGTCTAAGGTGTTTTTGGGGTCCTTGAGATGTTTTGACATGACCTGATATTTGTATTTTTTTCAGTTGCTTATAAACATATTTATGGCAAAGGTGTAATTACAATATATTTAGCATGAACATGGCTATCATAATATGTGAGCAACATGTATGTACATGTTTGCATTTTTGAGAGAATATTATTTATGCGTGGTTATTCAAAAAACTCAAACTTAAATTGTCTGATATAAGACCACAAACGACCAACTTCACATATTTCCACAATACTTTTGACTAATGGATGTTGTTGGCTAAAGTGTCTACTTTAAAATGATCTGAAAATCATCCGGGCTAATCGTTCACATTAAACAATAGATTGATTTAAATTTTGTAAGACACTTTTTGTTTGGAAAGGCAATATGCAGGTGGGCGTGAATGATCCAACAAGGTCATGAATAATGTCCTCATTCACACCTGAAGACAAAGACCTGCTAATGCTGCATACTAATGAGCCTTTCATAGGTGTCACTGAGCCACAAGATAGAATGCAAAGACAACACACACACACATACACACACACACACACACATATATATATATATATACATACACACACACACATATATATATATATATATATACACACACACACACATACATACATACATATATATATATATATATATATAACTACAGAATTGGTTCAGAGTTGGAAACATCTTGAAAAAAGTGTATTTTTCCACAAACTGTGTATGCTTGCAAATTGTATAATATCCAAGGTAAACATTTCTAGTAATTGTGCAGTTAATTCTCATTCGTATTTTCAGAAAGTTTTGGATGTGTCACTAATAAAACACAAAAATAATTTAAAGAGAACGCTTATATTGATCTTTTAAGATTTTGTTTGCACCTTGTAAATTAGGTTTTGATGTGGCAGTAAAAACTTTATAATCTATCCAAAACGAAATGTTGTCTTTCATATTTCGTCTGTAACATATTGTCTTAGGCCATAAATGTTCATTTGAAGTTTAATATGTTGCTTATACAAAGACATTTTATTTCAACGTAGGCTATTCTGTCGATTTTTACTCATCTCAGTAGGCAATATAGATAGTTTCATTCACACACAGACACGCGCGAGCTGTAGTGAACAACATGCGTCTGTGCCTTTCATTCATTCAAACACAGAAACGCGATTCAAATTTAAACAGTCTTTTGCGGTTTACAGACACCATTTCATATCGCGATTAGAACAAAGCACTTACTGATCTGCAGCTGGACCCGTTGTTAGGCTACTCCAGCACGTTTGAGGTAAAATTTCCAGGATTATCATGATATTATTATTCCTCACAGCGAGTGTGTTGTCCAGCTGTTGTGGGCGTTCACTGGTTTGCATGTTGCTTCAGATCTGCGTCTGAATAGCGCGCGCTCTCGATGGGCGTGTCACATTAGCAGATAATGAGCTTCCCAGAACGATAATGAGAACGGCGGATCTCTCGCTCTTTATATATAGATTACACAAACAGAGAATATTTCTTTTAGTTTTGAATTAGATCATTTAAAACTACACACTTAAATGATTATAGAGATATATTGCTCATGTCTGAGTGAATAGTAT
Organism: Phoxinus dragarum; assembly: GCA_033366665.1. Lineage (NCBI taxonomy): Eukaryota > Metazoa > Chordata > Actinopteri > Cypriniformes > Leuciscidae > Phoxinus > Phoxinus dragarum. The sequence continues at coordinate 79,879 of JARPMJ010003318.1, forward strand.
TTGCTGAGTTTTGTTTAAGTTTAGAGACGTGCTTCAGAAAAAAAGTTCACGGAGACGGAGAGGCAGAAAGCACTCCCTGTTTACTTTCTTTATTTTACAAAAGCACAATGTTTTATTTCGATTGTAAGTGGACACATAAAAAAGTAGACATTTAACAGCTTATTTTTTCATATTTCTTAAGGCTGTATGACCAAAACTGACGGAGTATTTTAGGTCTATTTTGCTGCTATGTAAAAAAAAAACGAGCAAAACGCGCCCGCGCGTTTGCCGACCTCAGAGGGTTAAAGGAACACGCCGACTTTTTGTGACTTTAGCTTATTCACCGTATCCCCCAGAGTTAGATAAGTCCATACATACCCTTTTCATCTCCTTGCGTACGTTACTCTGTCTGACGCGCCCACCGTTAGCCTAGCTTAGCACAAAGGCTGGAGGTAAACGGCTCCAGCTAGCATACTGCTCCCAATAAGTGACCAAAATAACGCCAACATTTTCCAATTTATATGTTGTGATTTGTATAGTCACAGCGTGTACAAATAACAAGGTCACATGAGACACAGCCATCTTCTAGTATACATACTGGGACTATATTCTCAGAAGCTTCAGGATGCTACTTGCACTGCTTTGCTCAGGTCACATTAACCAGCTTCCATGATGTGGCCTTTGTGCTCCAGTAGTTCTGGTGTGAGGATGGGTCTGTGTGCCTAAACTGTGACCTCTGTGACCTCAATCTCTGGGGAATGCAAACACAGTTGACGGCGCAATCTGAAAAGCCATGCCACAGTGTCAGCACCAGGTCTTTATCTGGAATCTGTGGGCAGCGTTCAGACGTCCCCGAGCCCTGGTCGTTGTGAGATCAGAGAGGGACCAATAAATGACATCAACCTCACTAATTGAAAGGGAGAGTCTAATAGCTGACCATTTTCATCCTCTCTTATTGGCCCGTGTGCTACATATATGGAACAAAATGGTCAGATCTAAAAAACAACTGGACAAATTGAGTATGAGCTCCTCTTTGCTTCGTGTCTGGGTCAGATTGCCCTGACAGCATTGCCTCAGTTACTCTAGCCACAGCCTATCAGTTGACATCTGCAGGGCTGTAACAACCAATCAGTATATTTAATAAAAATCAGTCATGAAAATAGTAAAAAAAAAAACAAATTTCATTAATGATTAGTTGGATCCATTATAAAATAATGTAAAAATAAAATACAAAAAATAATAATTGTAATAATAATAAATAAAAAAGTTTTTCAAGCATTTAAGCATAATTGAATTTTATGATTTAAAAATAAAAATTAAATCATATTTATCCAAAGTTTTGACTAGTTAGCACATTATTTACACTTAATATTTGACAGATAATAATATAACAGAATACAAAATGCAAGTTTAAGTAAATTATAAATCAGTATGACTGAAAGTCACCGTTAACCAAATCCTTCATAAAATGGACAAGCAACTGAAACAATAATTCTGACTAAAAAAAAATATTAATTTTGATCAAATATTTGTTGTTTGATGTTAATAAAAAATTGTTTTATTTAAAGTCCTACACTACCTTTCAAGTTTGGGTGATCAATTTAATGGGTCAGCGACATGACGTGCATATTTTTGTGTCCAAGAGTATTATTTCCTTTTACAATAATTTGATTAATCCATGACACTTTTTTCTCTTATTATTTATTCAGTGCATTAAAATAATAAATATTATTGTATGTTTTGGTATCTTAACCCCCCAAAATATCATGTGGCACAACGACTAGTAAAACTATTTAAAATGGCATTTTCATAATAAGAAATTCTAAATAAAATACTATGGCATAATTTATTTACTTGAACCCTTTCCTATAAACAAATTTTGTAAATATCAGTAGTTATAAAGCTGTTGAGATCATTGAAAACTTGTGTTACGTTGCTATTCAGGGCTTGTGAAATGAAGCCAGTTGTTCTGCCACATTCACTATATGGACAGACAGTTGTTGTTTTCCTGTAATATTGTGAAGAGCTATCTGTGTTTACAGGGAAAACCTGGATCAATGGGAACGAATTGTTCGAGGAGAAGACATCTCTACATGGGCTTCCACTGAGGAGGACGAACCGTGCGAGACATCAGACAGCGGGCCAGTGAAAGTGGACAACTAAATCTGTGGCCCCTGTCCCGCAGCACCACCCGCACCCCTGCCAGAGACCCTGGACTTCCTGTGGACAGTCCCACGTCCTGCAGAGACACGAGGAAGTGCAGAGGGCAGGCCGGGACGGATACATTCACAAAAATAAACAAAACATAAAGTTACCTCAGTGGGTGACGGAGGCGTACTCTCGAATGACATCAGGGCTCCCTCGTTGATGGCTGGGACTCAAGTCCGCTCTGTGTGGGATCACTTCTGCAGAATGGCCATCATTATTGACAGTGCTTTTCTTTAGGAGGTTGCTTCTGCATCTTTTCTTTTAGGTGATTATTTTTCTTCTGTTTTTTTCGGTTTCTTTCGTGGTCTTACATTTGAAGAGGCCTTAAATACGAACCTGCGTTACGATCTGGTTGGGTGACTCGTAACTAGAAGACGGTTCGTCTAGTTTAAAATGGTACTTTTTATCCTGCTGTGGTCAAAAGCATACGCAAAAGCTACTTGAGTGGATTTATTTTTTAAGACAGACCGAAGGAATGTTTAGTCGAAGCTAATACATGAGGCACGGTGAACCCATCCTGTTCTGGATCGGTGGTCTGATGGATGTTTTATATAATATTTAGAGCAAACATTGTTTTGCAGTACTTGAAGAAATACAGCCTATTCTGAGTGGAGTTAAAAAAACAAAAACAAATCCCCCGCAGCTTGACCTTCCACAGCAAAGAGCTTTTGTGACGGCGTAAGTCTCACTCTGAACCTTACTGGAGTCACACACTAGTCACGGTGTTCCTCACTGAAATCTGCAGCATCTTCCAACCTGATATGAAGTTAAACTTTAACCCGTTGAAGCTCGTAGGATTATTAAGTCAAATATTTGCAGTGTACCTGAAAAACAGTTACTTTCAAAACTCAAAACCTTCTTCCTAGCGTTTATTGGAACTAAGCTTCAAAAATGCCTCATGCAACTGCCAGCCTTCACACGTCAACTACAGCACACCGATTGGGTGTTCAGAAACAGAGGTCTTCAAAATGCCAACAAAACATATTTTTAATGATATGAATTGGATAGGATGGATAAATGGTCAAGAAATACTAAATTATGACTACTTCACCAACATAATAAGTCAACCTCAGGGGGAAAAAAGGTCAAAATAAAATATTATATGCATGGAAGCTTGTTTCTGCCACGGAATTTAAAAAAAAAATGGAAAAGATAATTGCGAGTTTATATCTCAATATTCTGACTTTTTTCTCTTGCAAATGAGTTTATATACTGCAATTCTGACTTATTTTCTCAGAATTGTGAGATATAAACTCAGAATTGTGAGTTATCAAGTCCAATTCTGAGGCAAAAATCGCAATTGGCTTTCTTATTTTTTTATTAGGCTATCAAAAATAGCCTTTGGCTAATTCTGGTACATTTACAGGAATGTTTTTATTGATGTACAATGTCCCTGTCAAACTAAAGAAAGAAAAAAAAATCAGTGACAGAAACGAGCTTCCATATACATGGCCAATTTACATAATTACTATAAGAAAGCAACTCAGTGTGTGTACAAAGTAATCGCTGTAAACTATAAAACAACAATGATGCCTAGATGACAGACTGCAGATATATTTATTGTCATGATTTATTGTCATGATTTTTAGGGTAAGCGAGCATATTTCAGTCAGGTTATCCAAAAATGTGTCCTAAAGGAAAATATTCACAACCCGTCTGGTTCAACTATTTATAATTCTGAAGCTATTTTAATTATTTGCCTCAAATAATTATTTTTATTATATAAAGTACTACAACCCCACCCAATCTGTACATTGATACAACAAATAACTAAATGATAAATGACTAAAATGCTGCACGCTTCAATGACTGACTTATGTGGACTGACACCCTTCACTATGCCCCGCCTTAAAAACATTACTGACCAATCCTGCTTTAGCAACTGGTGCATCCACCATATAAGCAGAGAAAAGTCCTTAAAAAGATTGAAATCCTACAAAAAATGTTGCTGTAGCACTTATAATAATGACACCAGAGAGATAAACGCATTACTTTCCCATTTCCAAATCGAAATAAACCTTGTGAAGTTCATTCTTCAAAGTTTGTACTCGCGTTGCTGTATAATTTATCCATTTCTTTTACACAAAATCAGATGAATAATAGCAACATCACTCATCTTTAACACTTCATGAGCACATTTTGCTAAAATCACGTGGTTTACTGAAATCTGTGGCACATTCTGTAAAGCGTGTCTGAGCGAGTAACAGTAACCAAGATGGCGGAGCTTAGTGAAGGGTCAATTTAAAATGCATCTGACACTGACAGTTGCACATTTCAGAGAGGAAGATTTATTTCATATTGGCTACGTCATTAATTATTGAATGCAGGCTAAAGTGAATTTCAAGTCGTGACCCAACAAATATCCATATAATGTCATTGTTTCAAATGGCTGAATTCAGTTCCACTGTTTGTTTTTTGGACCTGTGAGGCACCTGTAGTCCCTGCAGACGATGATGGAGCTCTGACTGACTGATGGCCTTCTGTAAATACTGCAGGACTGATGAGTGAATGTAACCAATACTGTCACAAACTGCTTCAAGATGCCTGTTAGTTTTTACGTGTGTACCAAAGGTGTACACACTCGGATGTGGGAATGTTAAACATGGCTTCCAAGGGTTGTGTCGGCATGCGAGCGACATGCGCAGTGTGTAGAAGAGAGATTGAGTTTGGAGATGTAAGCTACATTCTAATGGTGCTATCTTAGGCAGTCATGCACTTTCTGATCGTGTGTGTGTGCGTGCGTGCGTGTGTGTGTGTGTGCGTGCGTGCGTGTGTGTGTGTGTGTGTGTGTGTGTGTGTGTGTTCGCTCTGGAGTAATGCTACCAACCCCACCTACGGAGTTGAGAGGATCTTTTCAGCACTGCTCACCTCAGTCACCAAGATCATCCACAACCAGTCTTTTCCCTCATATGCACTATGTTTAGATACTATTATTATGGTTATTAATATTATTGCTCCTATTATATTATTATTGCCACAATTATTGATTATTACCATGGTTATTTTGTTAATTAGAGTTAAATTTTAAATTAACTTATATTTTTTTATACAAAGTTTAGCATTTTTGTTTTGTACAGAACAAATTGTACATTATGGAATAAAGCGAATGGTCATTTAGAGAAACTGCATACTGTTGCCTGAGATACCTGTCTCAACTCTAAATGTGAGAGACGTAATTACTTTATTAAATATTTCTGACAAATTCAAATTGTGTAATTTTATTCTGTGAATTTTTGTTTATTTATACATGGAATTTTTTACAGCAGTGCGTCTATTTGCTTTGGATATTCACATTTGACAGGAGATGGAAGCGTAGCAGCACTGAGTTTAATTATATTAACATTTAAAGGGGCTGTAGAATTCATAAACCCTTGTTATTAGCGACACCGGTGGCCGTTCAGTGAACTGCAGCCAGCAACATGTTGCTTGTGATCCTACTCGTTCACACGTAACATACAAGAAACTGAATGTGATTCAAGGCCCTGATATACTCACTGCGAAATTCATTTTTGGGTTACACTTTATTTTAAAGTAATGTAGTTACATTGTACTTACTCAAATAAGTACTGAGTAATATTAATTAACTACATGTTACTTGTAATTATGCATAATTCACTGTTATTACTATAGTTAGTACATGTGGTAACGTGTAACCAGAGGTGGACAAAGTACACAGCGTCCTTGAGAGTTGACAGTACAGGTGACACTCGAAAAATTAGAATATCCTGCAAAATTTCACTTATTTCAGTAATTCAACATAACAGTGAGATATTTCAAGCCTTTATTTGTTATTATTTTGGCTTACAGTTTATGAAAACCCCAAATTCAAAATTAGAATATTGTGAAAAGGTTTTCAGCTGTAAGCCATAATCATCAAAATTATAACAAATAAAGGCTTGAAATATCTCACTTTGCATGTAATGAGTCAATATAATATATTAGTTTCACCTTTTAAGTTGAATTACTGAAATGAATGAACTTTTGCATGATATTAAACATTTTTGAGTTTCACCTACAAATATTACTCCAAGTAAAAGTTGTAAAGACTGATTTAAGTAAAAGTACAGAGGTGCTCGTTTTTAAAAGCACTTAAGTATCAAAAGTAAAATGACAATGCATTGTTTTATTATTGCTGCATTTCTGTATGTAATTACGCTTCTGAATCTATGCCTGCCTACCCTCATATCAATATCAAATTTATTTCTAGAACAGTTCCAGTTGTGGGATTGAATGTGAGATTGAATAAATGCACTCAATAACTTCCACAATGGTTTTGGACACCCAAATGGCTGTTCCCTCAAATAGTGGCATAGTGCCCTATTTAAAGCTGTTTGGCTTGCAGTTATCTATAAGCTAGTGTGCTCCAAAACAATGACAAAATTTGCATTTAGAAGACCAAACCCAACGTTGAAAATGAAAATCAGATTGACGTCAATCTCCAACGTTGGAGAGACGTTGTTTGTGGTTGAAAATGAAAATCGGGTTGACGTCAGAAACCAACATCAGTCGGGTTCTGATATCATCCCGACTTTCATTTCCAATCAAAATGCAACTCCTGGAATCAAAATCATGCCGACTGACGTTACTACTTTCTACTCAAGGACCTGGACAGAAATGTAGCGGAGTAAAAAGTATGATATTTGTCTTTCAAATGTAGTGAAGTTAAAGTAAAAAGTTTCCAGAAAAAAATAATACTCAAGTAAAGTACAGATAATCAAAAAGTGTACTTCAGTACAGTACTCAAGTAAATGTACTTTGTTACTGTCCACCTCTGCGTGTAACATTAACTTAAAATAAAGTGTTACCCTTTTTTGTTCTTCACTTATAAGTAAAAAGTTGGAAATACCTTTGCAGCGAACATCATGAAGCAGTCCACGCTGCTGAAAGTGACGTTTAGATGAATATGTAAATATACTGCTCGCTTTCCTCTCAATAACAAAATAAACGCACAACAAAAATGACAGCGGAGAGAAAGCAGCAGTTCAGATCACAGCGACGATGTGGATATGTTTGCACCAGCTCTGCGATTCACCGGAATCATGTCTAAAGAAGAGGCCATTAAAATGACTGTTATGATAGTTAGATTATAAAGTATATTGAGATCTGGCTATATTAAACTATAGTTTGAATGAATCCCTTTTCTTTGCATGACACGTTGAAATTACAGTACAGAATAGCTCTTTCAACATGATCCTGAAGACAGGCTCTCAGGAGCGAGCGTAAACATCACATCCTTTGGATTTTCCCGGCGAAGCCGGCTCGAGTTCTTCACATAAGAATCAGTCTACAATCAGCCAACTTTTGTTTTTTTACATTGGCAATACAAAAAGTGATTAATATGAACATTCTTCTTACCTATACGTGTCCCTTTAACGAAACTGATAACACTGGACACTATGGGATAGTACACAAAAATTGCGGTTCAAATTTTTTGCAATGACTTTTAAAGCATGAAACGGAAGTTGTGATTGTCTTTTCTTCCCTGCTGAGTGAAACGGCCACTAAAACAAGAACAAATGTAGTGCAGGACTTGATTTTGTCCATCGGTAATTGATTGTATCGTTGTGGTTTGCGATTGCTGTGTTCTCATCTGAGTGACAGGTTGTCCCGCCTCGCACCCGTAAACACGTCACCAGAGAAGAGAAGAGCAAGAGGGAGGGGGGGCTTGATTTCATGGGGACATTACGCAACTGCTGGCAATGATTATTCACTACCAGAGTAACCACAAATAAAGTTAATCTTATTCAGAACATATCTAGGATGAATACAGGTTAAGTTGGACACTTCAGTTTATCTTAAACTATTATGGGATTATACAAAAGGGTCTCCTTGCCTCATTTCAAGCACGTCATACCACATTTGAACAGCAGGGGTGGGGAGTAAAATGACAAAGCCTTCTGAGACAAATCCTGTTGAGGTTATAAAACAGTTTTGTGTTATTTTGAGACAATAGTGAATCAGATTTTCCTACATTCATTTTCAAGGGGAGGGTAATATAGATGAATCACAGAGAAACTGTTTGGTATCCAGCTGTGAGGGAAATAAACTAGGGTACACCGTGTACAGTTGGAACAATATGTTTCTTTTTACATTTCCATGCAAAAACGTTTTCCAAAGTTAAAAACATGTAATTTTTTTAAGTGATATTTCTATTATTCGTCTACTAAAGAAATTATTGTCAATCATTCATATAAATTGTTTATATTTTCCACAGTTAGTTCATAAACACAAGTTTTGTTCCAATTGTACCCATGTCAGTTAAAACACTCGTAATGCTCTAAAGTAGCCTAACCGACAATTTACCACCAGCACATGTGTAGTAGCCTAGTTATTTAATAATAGGCATTGTGTAATATTGAGTGATATACTATAATGTCTAAAGAAATAAACAATATCAATGTTTTCTTTGGCTTTCAGGTTTTACCAATTATAATAAGACTTGAATGACTGACTGACTGCCATGCACTATGATGCTGATATAATGCATTTCCATGAATAAAGAGAAAATTAATAATTTAATTAGGCTATATTGTATTATATTGTTGTTTAATGAAAAAATAAATAAAATCATGATGTGTTCCCTCTATGGCTTCCAGGTTTCATAAAAAATAATTAGACTTGAATTGTAATGATTTATGACTGCTGTGTCTATGCTTATGATATAGCCTAATGCTTTAATGAATGAGACTCAGAGTAAACAAAGATTTGAATAAAAATGTATTCTTTCTATGGTTTCCAAATTTCAACAATTAAATTAGTTACCGTTTTAGTGGATAGTATCACTGTATTTATGCCCAATAAAGCTGTTTTTAATTAACAGATTCTAATCTAATCTAAATGTGGTTTTATGCGCACTGTAGTGAACATCTGCTAACAGAGCAGCGAAAATTCACATTCCACAAACATTGCAGTCCTGTACGTTTACTAGCGATAAAACACCAAATACAGAACATTATTCACAAGACAAACGAGCTAATCCACAAGACACTGACTGTGTGGAACTGTAACTGAACCGAACCATAGACTGTAAGAACCGAACCACTGAACTTACTGTCATAAAAGTCTGAAAGCTGGCCACTGATGTCACTGCCATTGATAGGATGAGTTGACTCACATGATCCAAATTAGTCGTTACCTTTTTCCAATGGCCAGACCCACTTTAGGTTAGTTAGAGAACACTCCGTCCTTTAAATTTGTCCCAACTGAAGAGGACATGCATGTGAGGAGCAAAAATCATTGGTCAGGTGTTTTAACTGTCTCTCTGTTCCAAGTGTAGACTACACGACAGGTTCTGCAGTGCTGAAGTTTTGTGACAAATTTATTTGTATTCCTTTGTGTCTAGCGCCCTCTATAGACAAACATCTATAAGGTGCTTCTCAAATGGAAGGCTGCTTGTGAGGCTGCTAGTCCTCCCCAGCATTAGGCCTAAACCCGTTTATATACTGTCTATGCCTAAACCCTTGAAAGAAACAGTCTAGTAAGTGCACATGGCTACGTAATAAATGTTTCCACCCTGCGGTCACGTCAGTGAAAGCTATTTTCATACTTAATTCGTATTTACTGTCTTCCTTTATTTTATTTATGCTGTCATCTATTGCTAATTCATTGTAAGTGTTCAATTATCCTTAGGCCTATATTTGTTATGTGGTTGTTCTATAAGCAAATACAATTTTTTAAATAAAAACGTCAGTGAAAGCTATAGGCCTATATGTTGATAAGTCATCTTCTGCGAGTTGTTTTTCATAATGTTTTCTGCAGTTTAGAGCACAACATGGAATTATAACAAGCAATCCTCACTGCCAAATGCAACTCGTTATGGGGAAAATAATAATCCAACGCAACATAAAGTCTACATAAAACTTAATGTAGCCTTTTCGGTAGGCTATACGCTGAGCATGATCTCGCAGTTGAGTTCAACAGAAAAAGACAGATGAGTTATTATTAGCAGCGATATCAGAGTGCTGATATTAATATTTTATCTTTAGATAATTGATCAATTTACTGCATAACTGTCAATCCATTGTGATCTATTGCAATCTATCAGCAGAATTCTTGGTCAGCAAATCTTCTTCTTACCAAGATACCACTTAAAAGATGGTATACAGTAAGACAGAGGTGGAGAGAGAGGCTATGAGGACTTTCTTGTTGAGCTTCAAATATTGCCACATTTTTTATTCTGAATGACTAAACCTAATAAGAATAGCAATCCCATATTCTCAATGACCCATAGAGTCTCATATAAACTAATTTAGTGGCCCATGTAGATGAAAGTCCAGCTTTTATCTTCTTGTAGCCTATATTAATATATTTTTTAATATTTTGAAATAAACTTTAACAGTCATTCGCTGCCCTCTAGTGGTATTTCATGGACTAAACCTGGAGAACACACTGTGCTGTATATATTATGGGGTCCAAAAATCTAGCTGAGACCTCTAGTGAAAATCAGTCGGGTTAAATTAATCCATAATCTTTCTGTGTTTCTGTTAAACAGCATTTAGTAATATTTACAGTAGATGTTTCAAAAATCTAAATTAGACCAAGGCTCAGAATCCCTCTGCTTGAGTTGTTGTTTTTGTAAATGTACATCCTCACTTGTTTAGTAAAATGATTTCCATGTATGCACTTGTACTGTGTCCTTGTTATTGTCATTTATGGAAAGTCTTTGAGCTTTTTGTGTCACTGTATTTTGACCTTAACAAACTAAAGGTCACTGTTGAATGTGGAGTCAGATTTTAGACGTTTGGTGTGGATTGTTTTCATGTCTTCCACGTTGTTTATTTTATACAGTAAACTGTGGATACACTCTAAAAAATTCTGGGTTGTTTCAACCCAATTTTGGGTAAATTATGGACAAACCCAGCCGTTGGGTTAAAAATGTAATGTAAAATTTTAACCCAACGGCTGGGTTTGTCCATATTTTACCCAAAATTGGGTTGAAACAACCCAGCATTTTTTAGAGTGTATGTGTCCATTAAAAGCAGAGCATGAAACAGACCAAAAATTCAAATGTTGATGCATTTGTGTGTCCCTAACCAAATTACTATTTTTATTATTATTTTCTTGTGTTTTATATGAATAAACTGCTCTACGTATAGATGTGATTTATAAAAAAGTATTGCACATTTTGGGGTAAAATATGAATCACAACCATTGGCAACATGATTACTGACACAGTAGTGGCTAAAAAGTGATGCCCGGATGGGATATTTGCACAATATTTGCTTTTAATGACACTATTAAACAGTCAAAATATGAGGAGTATGTTATATTGGGAAGAAGAATACACTAAAATATTAAAATAGCAAAACTATTTGGCAAGAAAGGCAAACTCCTGCAGATAATTAAATACAGGGTTTATAAAAAAAAGGCATAGAAAAACAAAGCAAATTGAATACAGTTTAAATATTTAGTTGATTATCCCTTGTTTTTGAGTACAGCAGACAGACATGCTAACTGATAAAAATTATTGTGTGGTGAAGTAAATACTATAGGAAAAAACAATGTAATTTACATGAAAAAGGCAATAATTAAAAAAAAAACAAAGTAGCCTAAGTTCTATATTAGTACTCAATTCAAGCGTGTAGAAATGAAAGCGTAAATATCAACGTTATAAAATTAAGTCTGTTTTCCAGCTGTAGTTACACTCTTTCATCATTGCTTTTGTTGTTAGGGTTAGTAACTTGCAATTTTGTGACATTTGGAGTTAATTTTTCATTAAAATTACACATTTTTCTCTGCACTCAAAGCGCTTTACATGGAAGGGGGAATCTCCTCAACCACCACCAACGTGCAGCGTCACCTGGATGATGCGACGGCAGCCATATTGCGCCAGAACACCCACCACACACCAGCTTACTGGTGGAGAGTCAGAGGAGACATATACAGTATACACTCTAAAAAATGCTGGGTTGTACAAATATGGACAAACCCAAACGTTGGATCAAAAATGCAATTTTAAAATTTAACCCAATGGCTGGGTTTGTCCATATTTGACCCAAAATTGGGTTAAAACAACCCAGCATTTTTTAGCGTGTATATATACATATGGACAGATGGACAGAGGCCACTGGGCAAATTTGGCCAGGATGCCGGGGTTACACCCCTACTCCTTTCGAAAGACATCCTGGGATTTTTTGTGACCACAGAGAGTCAGGACCTCAGTTTAACGTCTCATCGGAAGGACGGCGCTCTTTGACAGTAGTGTCCCCGTCACTATACTGGGGTCTTAGGTCCCACACAGACCACAGGGTGAGCGCCCCCTGCTGGCCTCACTAACACTAACTTTGTGAGTGTGTCATTCTTAACATTTTCCAACACTCCTTAAGTTCTTCCCAAAGTTGAGCTTCATTGGAAGACCTGCATGATTTATTCAAATTTCAGGTTTATAATTTACCAAAGGTTCCCGATGGCTTTAAGGTCGGGGGACTGAGGACATTTGAAGACTTCTAAATGCTGAGCATGAACACTTTCATTGCATGCGACTTTGTTGCATGCACAGTGTTATCATGTTGGAAAAAGGTGCGTTCACACCATGTCATAATTACAGTAACTGAACTGTAAAAAGCCTTCACATGCTTGTAGAACTTGTAATTACATAAACTCCTAATTTAAAGGTGCTCTAAGCGATGTCACGCATTTTTTAGGCCAAACATTTTTTTGTCACATACAGCAAATATCGCCTCACTATCCGCTATAGCTGTCTGTCTCCTGAACACACTCTAAAAAAAACGCGGTCTCTGTAGACAACCCAGGCTCCACAAACAGCAACAAAAACAAACTGGGCTAACCCGCACCACGAAACATAACAAACAGTGTTCCAGCCAATAACCGACAAGAAGGATTTGGGGGTGGGGTTTGGGGGTTAGTGCGCGGATGAGGACGAGGGAGGGTCTAGCTAGCCTCCGTTTTGTTTGACAATAGTTTCGAACGTCAACAAGATGTGACGTCACCCAGGATCGCTTAGAGAACCTTTAAGGTGTGTTCGAGTTGAAGCGGCGCTGTGCTTACCGAACGGTGTAAGACATGCAAAAGTACACAGAGAAATTCAAAAGCATACAGAGCTTTATTTACTGTAATTACGACATGGCTTAAACGGAGCAAAGTATACATTTGATCTCAAAACTATGGAAGCTTGTTTCCGCCACAGAAAAAAAAAAAAAAAAAAAGATAATTGCAACTTTTTATCTCACAATCTCACGAGTTTACATATCGTAATTCTGACTTTAGTCTATTAGTCTCTCTGTTTATCCCGAGGTTTACCGCAATCCACCGGATCCAGGCCGTATCCGGATATGATGAAGGACCTGCGCCTGGACACGACGACAACGCAGTTCTGAAGTGCCAACTGTCTCTCCCCTGTGAAGGCCTCCCTCCCTTCCCTTTACCTCTGTCCAGATCAAACGTTGTCAGGATAATTCTGGTTCACATGGCTATGCGGAAGTGCTAAAAAATTATGTATTATACATTTTTCAAGGCTTGTATTTGCATTGTTTTGTGCAATGAGCGGGCGGATCACATTAAGGGTTTTCTGTTAGAACGGTGTTGTGTTAGCGGCCCCTAAGTTAATAACTAATGATTGTTGCGACGGAAGTGAATCAATCAAAACTAACTTTCGCTGAACAATCGCTGTTCCTTTAATTTCCGATTATCACTGTAAAGCTGCTTTGAAACAATCTATATTGTTAAAAGCGCTATATAAATGAAGGTGACTTGACTTGACATTATTTCTCAGAATCACGAGATATAAAGTTGCAAATGAGAGAGATATAAACTTTTTAACTTATCTCGCAATTCTGATATCTTTTCTCAGAATTGTGAGATATAATCTCGCAATTGCGGGTTATGAAGTCCAATTCTAAGGGGAAAAAAGACTGACTTTGTTCCTCAGAATTGCGCATTTATATCTCAAAATTCTGACTTTATAACACGCAATGCTTACTTTATATCTCTCAATTGCATGTTAAAAAAGTCAGAATTGTGAGATATGCATCAATTCTTGGGAGCATCAGTGGCTCTGTGGCTCATGTAGGTTCTCTGCTAACCGGAAGTTTGGTGGTTCTATCCCTGGTTCCACCTGACCAAGTGTTGAGGTTTTCTGAGAAAAAAAAGTCAGAATTGTGAGATTAAATGGCGCAATTACCTTTTTTATGTTTAATTCTGTGGCAGAAACAAGCTTCCATACAAAACAGATCCTCCCTAATCATCTATATTGTGCTCAGCAGGATTCCCAAGTATTGGTCCATTTTCAAAGTGGAGGCAACTTTGTAGATACTTCCAAAACCTGCAGTGGACTTTTGTCCCCAATACCATTATGCTTCCCTGTCGTACCTGGGACCACGTACAGTATGCATTTGGTATTAAAACACTCCAGTCGTCTCCTACAAACATACCTGACACCATCCGATGCTAGGTTAACTTGTTGGACTTGTTGATTAGTATTAACTTATCGGACTGCAGAACGTGGCTCCAATCTTCCATACTCCAAATCCTTACAGTATGTTCTATGGCAACTGCAAAGTGTTTTTCTGCAGTTGATAAAACGAATAAATGCTAGAGTTGGGGTACTCGAACTCGGACTCGGACTCGAGTCCAGTCTCGAGTCCAATTTTGAATGGACTCGGACTCGTCACGCACTCGAATGAATTTGTACTCGGACACGGACTCGGGACATTTTAGACTCGGAAAAATGTCCGAGTTCAGTCGAGTCCGGGCACTGGATGACACAAAACGAAATTTTGTGAATTTTTGTTATTAAAAAACGAAACGAAACAACGTTGTTTCAGCGTTGAGCATTGTAGCCAATCACAGTTAAGTGCATAAACACAGTGGCAAATCAGAGGCGTTTTAGAGTCCGCATGCGAATAATTCGCTCAAAATGTATGTTTAGAATCAGCACGAGCTTTATCCTTTCGCAAATCCCCTCATAAACAACAAAGTCTCTCTAGACGCAATATAAATACGATATTCACTGTGCAGTGCGGACAACTTCAGTCAGTGTTTATGACGAGAGTTTTAGGGAGAGTGCCGAACGCGGTAAGTGATGGCTTAAAGGGAGCGCTGTTGACAATCTAAATAGTTTTGTTTTTTATACTTCTAGAGGACCAGTGGTTACGTTCACACTGTAAATTATAAATAGTGATAACTGCATTTAAATGTGGGATTGAATCCACTTAATTTTTGTCCTTTGAGTCATGAAATTGCGATGATTTGACACATAGCAACATAAGAACGTGATAACCGCAACATTTTGGCGTCTAAAAATGTTATCATTTTTGTTGTATTTATACTTTAGTCATAAGTTTACATACTCCTTGCAGAATCTCCAAAATGTTATTTTTATATGTTTTTTAATAAGACGGATCATACACATTGTTTCTATTTAGTACTGCCCTGAAAAAGCTTTTTCACATAACAGATGTTTAATAGCCTAAATAAAATACAAACACAAAATAAAGACAAATTACATAGGCTCGATTTTAATATTGTGTCATTACCTGAATCATCCACAACTTTTTTTTCTTTTCTTTTTTTTTTAATGGTTGAGGAAAAATCAT
>JARPMJ010003319.1:0-95614 GCA_033366665.1 Phoxinus dragarum
GTCCTGCTCTGTACGATACGAGAATCGATACGCTGGCGCCAAATATCAATATTTTAATTAATAAAATAAGGCGTCTAAATAGACTCTTCCCTGCTCCCGGCGTCTCTTCATGGCTCCTTGAGGTGGCACTCAACACATGAATGAGGGAAATGTGAACATAAGTTAACTAGCCATGAGAAAAAAGAGGACATGCATTTTAGTGTGGGACTATCTTAGGCCTTGTCTGTGAAAACGGGGGTATAACTTATAGAGAAAATATTTGGGCTTAATGCAATTTGCATATTCAAATGTGAATGGTAAAAAACATGGTAAAAATAGTATTACTCACACTTGTGTGTTGCAACATTACTGTCGATTCCAATATAGTCCGACATCGACACAAACAAACCAAACATAGTCTTATACTGATGTTAATATGGATATTATTACTGTTCTTGATTATTATAACATTTCCTTTATGTCTCATACTGTAGCTGAAGTTAAAGGAAAAATCCGTTTCTTGGGTTTCGGGTCAGTGCAGCAAATCCTGCAACAATTCTCCTCATAACATATTTAGCCCCGTATTGACACCAGAAACATTTCAGTTTTAATCTCCCAGTCACCGTTTCATAGTATGAAATGTATTTATCCAACAATATGCAATATGTATCCAGTCTGCGCACAGAAAACAAATTGAAAACACTATCAACGAGGCCTGTAATGGTTTGCTATTGTGTCTTGTGAAAAATTGTGTCATTTTTGAAATTGCTAATGGATTCTGGAAGATTTCTAGCAAGGAATGCCTTCAGTGACCTATGGATGAGTGCATATGTTCATATTCTGTGTGCATCATGTTCCTCTCCATGTGTGTCTCTTAAGCTCTTCATTTTCAGGGTCTCTAATGATGACTTGACAAGTTCAACCAACAAAGGTAATGATACAACAGTCATTGGCTTGCTCACCCCCACATGATTTATTCAGAAAATCCAAAACAAGTTTTAAAAAAAAGGAGAAAAGAGAGATGTTTTGAAGAATGTTCAAGCTGCTCTTTTCTATTCATGGAAATTGTTTGAAACGGATGCTTTCCAGTACGGAAATCACTATAGAGGCTAAAATTATATTTGAACAAAAAATATATATTTCTGAACTATTTATTTACACTGGAATGATTTTGTCTTGTTTTCCAGTAATATATAATTATAATTATAATCATCAGGCTTAAACAAGATATAACTTTAGTTTAGAAAATAACTTATTTTACAATATTTTACATATATCTTGATATTTTTTTTTCCAAAACGAGACAATTTTTCAGTGAAAATGTTATGTTATGTTATGAAAATGTTCTATTATATATATATATATATATATTATATATATATATATATACTTACATACATACATACATACATTATCTTAATATAATCTAAATAATAATAAATAATATCATATTATATATATATATATATATATATATATATATATATATATATATATTATATATATATGTATATATTTGTGTTTTACATTAAATTATCCTTAAATCTTATAATGTGTGTATGTATGTGTGTATATATATATATATTTATATATATATATATATATATATATATATACATACATACATGCATACATACACACACTTTAAGATTTAAGGATATTTTACTGTAAAACACAAATACAATAAATACAATTATCTATTATTTATAAATAAATATATTTATCTAAATATATAAATACATATGAATTATATTATACATATATGTAAAAAAAGATTTATCTTAATACCGTCTAAAATAATAATAATAACACACACACACACACACACACACCACACACACACACACACACACACACACACACACACACACCACACACACACACACACACACACACACACATATATATATACACACTTCAATATTTAAGGATATTTTACAGTAAAATAAGACAAAAATTCGATAAATACAATTTTTAAATGATTTGCTTTCACAATCTAAAGTCCCAATCGACAGAATTTAAAACTGAATGGTCCCTTCTTGACAGATTATAATCCCGTCAGGCCGAGAGTGGTTAGATGGCCTCTGACACCCTTAAACAACAAGAGACAGAGATAAGTGGGGTCAGTGTGAAATATGATTAAACTACAGGCTTGAGCACGCCTATGATTTAAAGAGCATGCTGCAAACAATTCATCTTCACAACCCACACACATAGTCAGCTAGATTTTTCTGGAACAAAAACCTAAAAGCGAGAGCGAGAGAGGGGAGGACATGCCGTGGGGTAGGTGGACCAAACTGGGCCAACGCATGTCTCTCTGGGAATATTTGAACAGGTAAACACATACAAATTAATATGTGCAAATGCAGTGATTTTAAAGCAGTGGGGACAGTGTTCTACTTTTTGCTGTGCTTTAAACATCTGGTTTAAAGAAATTAATTGAGGGGCTGTTAACACGACACCGATTCAACTTTGGAAAACTTTGATGCGTTTTGCTCATTCATTTACGCGACAACGGCGTTTTGGGGGCCTGTAAACGCAAACTTTTGAAAACGGGTTTCAAAGTGCAAGTTTTTGAAAACTACACCGTTATCTCTCCATGTAAACTACAAAAACATACATTTGTGAAAACAGTGACATCATGTGCATATGTGTGTGTTCAGTCTATTGGAGCGTGGTGTTTCTTTACAAACTGACATCGCCATCTACTGGCCTGGCATGAATAATACAGCGTTTTTTAGTTGTTTTCATGGATCTGTGTAACGGGGATTGCTTTGACAATGTTGACATCTGTTCGAGAAAACTGCAATCGATGTTGTGAAAAGATACTCAAACCCAGTGTTACTCACGTATGTATGGAGCGAATCAAAGAAACATACATATCTGTTTTCCAGGCCTTCAGCGCTCTCTCTCCTTCTAGCTCTCTCCAGTGCTGGAAAGCTTTTCTAATATTAACGCGGGTCCTAAAGCTCTTGCCCAGTCATAACCCTCCATTTTTCAATGATTTCTTCTGAGCTTTTCTCTTTTGTATTGTGTCTCATCTCTATTTCTGCAGTCTTTCTTCAAATCTCCCTCTTGTTCGCTCTCTCTCCTCCACCATCATACGCCCCCTACTGCTGATTGGCTACACACGTTCGTTATTGTTTGTTCGTGTGTCGGTCCGACTAACTTTCAAACAGCGTTTTTCAAACATCGCTTACTCCACCTTTAAAGTGCAACCAAACGCCATCTAAACGGCTCAACTCATGTAATGTTGGAAAGCCAATTCATTCTAGTGAGTCGGTTCATTGTAAACGGTCCGCTCTGAGGCCCTGTTTACACCTGGTATTAAGATGCGTTTTGGTCGATCGGATCACAAGTGGACGACGCAAAATACAGGTGTAAACAGGGTCTTAAACGTTTTGAGCTTGTCCGCTTTCAACCACTTCCACATGTAGTAGAAAACACATTCGTCCTGTAAACGTTAAAGGTACACTGTGTAGTTTAAGTATTTTATCAGCTAAAATCAATGTCTTTATTCATAAATATGTCCTCAGTGGTGTACAATGACGCGAAGAATTTCTTATCTTTATTTACATGGGACGGGTAAGTCCACGGAGGCTTCCATGTCGTTCCGCCATCTTGAAAAACTATAATAGCAGAGAGGGACAAAAAGCACTAGCTACCTCAACGCGTTTCCACAACGTGTTTTCGTTCAGAGCCAGCATAAACGTGACTGACACCAGCAGAAACGGACAAGGAGAGAGGCGTAATGCGTGTCACTGCCCCGGCAAATTTGAAAAGGTTGCACTGCGCGGTACTTCATAATTCAGGATCATACTTAGCCACAGGAGAAGGAATCCTCGTCGCCAAAATTTAATTTACAAAACGTGACCCGGTGAATTAAAAAAAACGAGGGTAAATAACGGATAGAGCTAATGAAGGAGAAAGACTTTGAAAGAGACCCCTGAAGTTTCCTGCTTTCTTCTCGACGGGTAAGTCAATATTACGGTCTAAATTACAAGCTTTTTTTCATTGCTTGGTTGTGTAATCCATTATATAGGCTGCATAACAGTAGCACATGTATAGTTAAACTCGACGAAGATATTATTGTCATAGCTTCTTGGCACATAACGCCTACCGTAGTTGCAACACGCATTTGAAAAAGCGAGGCGCTAGAGAGCACTATTCGTTTGAATGCAAAATACAATTTCACCGCTAGATGGGAGAAATTCCTACAGAGTGTACCTTTAAGTTTTTCGTTTTTGTTGTATTCAGTATATGTTCAAGTTTGATGTTACCGTGACTGAAATCATTCATTTAAAATGATACCACTTTTTTGGTAGTAGCAAAATGGCTCTCATTACATCATACATTATGTAACTAAAGAGTAGCCTAGACTATATATATGGCCAATCACAGACTGTAATTTTCATATTAAAGAAACATGCAGTACAGTATTTGATATTTATTATTAAATGAACAGTGATCTTGAATGCTGACTGGTCAAATAAACTTTAGGTCAATGCAAGAGCAAAAAAAAGAAAAAAAAAAGAACACAATATAGTAATAGCTTTCGTATAAAACTGCACAATCCCGTTTACACAAGAACAAATTGTGTTCTCTACAACCTGAGGTTAATTGTCTTGCTCAAGGACACGGCGCTCATGTCCATGGATCAACTGAAAACATTTCTGTTACTAGCCCAGATCTTTAAGCATTATATCTCTCCATACATCTTCCTTTCAGCCGTCAAGACAGCGTAACCAAACCAGCTTCACACAAACCGTTGCTCGGCTTATCCTCTTTTTCAGGGTCACTATGAATTTGACCTTGTTGGATGAAGAGATAAGAATTCTACTACTCGGACCCATTAACCTCACTCTATAAGAGCATGTTCGGCAGGACACCACCGGTTCTCCGGCAGGACACCACAGAGAGATAGATCACTATGTCTATGGCACTGAATGCTCCTATCAATCTTGCAATGACAAGCTCCCCCATTTGGTCAGACCCAAGTTTAGAAAAGAGAAGAACCAACTTAGACATGTTGTCTTTAAGTCCTGAGGAGGCGGGCTGACAAAACTGCTGAAGAAGGGAATGTCCCGATGATTTGAAGGGGTGATTTCCATTGGGGAAAATACTTTGAAATGAATCCAAATTTAAAGTCGTTAAAGTCAAGCTATTGCAAAACTAGTTAACAACATTTTACAGGTGAACTCGAAAAATTTGAATATTGTGCAAAAAGATCATTTATTTCAGTAATTCAACTTAAAAGATCAAACTAATATTTTATATAAGACTCATTACATGCAAAGTGGGATATGTCAAGCCTTTATTTGTTACAATTTTGGGTAACACTTTAAAATACGGATCCTTCGTTAATGAATAACTACACAGGAACAAATGAGTAACACAATGTTAACAATCTAGTAACTACAGTTAACTAACAAGTAACTCTGATTAACGAATTAGTAATTAATAGCACACAGATTTAAGTGGTAGTTCACTATTAACTAATCAATAACTACTATTTTTCAATACTTCCCAGAGAAATAATGAAAAAAATTCACAATTCATGCAAAACTTAATAACTAATGCAGGGAAAAATTACCTAGCACTAGATTAACATTACTGCTAGATACTGTACACTAATTATAAATATATAATAGCGTAGCAGACTTATGATTTGGGAAAGCTGTCAATAATTAGCCTATGCACTGCTGTCTTTTAGAGAACTATTCATAAACTAAATCATTTTTAAGAATTGTTTTTATAAATGCACTTGTCTGGAACACTTACTCTGTGGCCGATTTTCCGGCATTCCTCTGGACTGGCTTTGAATAACTAGACTCATCATGGTGAGTACTGGAACATACTGAGTCATCAGCCATCCAAATACCAGTTATTTTATTATTTAACCTACTTCTCAAAAGTGTTTTATGTATGTATCTTTGCTCATATGTATATATATATATATATAAATATGTGTGTGTATATATATCCTGTGAATGATTAGATGATTCTACCCTTTCGGGTTGGCTCTTCATTAGTAACTACAGCATGGAATCATGATAACTAGTAATGACTCAAGTGTTAATGCATACTTCTATAGGAATTATTAATTATTTGGATCCGTATTCTAAAGTGAAGATCATGTTAACTAACTAGTAATGACTCAAGTGTTACTACATACCTCTATAGGAATTACTAATTATTTGGATCCGTATTCTAAAGTGAAGATCATGTTAACTAGTAATGGCTCAAGTGTTAATGCATACTTCTAAAGAAATTTTCCAAAAGTATAGTATTTAAAAGTTCACAAACAATATCTCATACGCTTGAAATGACTTGTGTTTGGTATTCCTATAGAAGTATGTAGTAACACTTGAGTCATTACTAGTTAGTTAACATGATCTTCACTTTAGAATACAGATCCAAATAATTAGTAATTCCTATGTAGTAACACTTGTACACTAGTAACACATTATTTCTCTGGGAAGTATTGAAAAATAGTAGTTATTGATTAGTTATTAGTGAACTACCACTTAAATCTGTAAAAAATTCAGTAGTTCTCTGGGAAGTATTAAAAAAATAGTAGTTATTGATTAGTTAATAGTGAACTACCACTTAAATCTGTGTGCTATTAAATACTAATTCGTTAATCAGAGTTACTTTTTAGTTAACTGTAGTTACTAGATTGTTAACATTGTGTTACTCATTTGTTCCTGTGTAGTTATTCATTAACGAAGGATCCGTATTTTAAAGTGTTACCCAATTTTGATATGGCTTACAGCTTATGAAAACCCCAAATTCAAAATTAGAATATTGTGAAAAGGTTTTCATAACCTGTAAGCCATAATCATCAAAATAATAACAAATAAAGCCTTGAAATGTCTCACTTTGCATGTAATGAGTCTATAAAATATATTAGTTTCACCTTTTAAGTAATGAAACAATTTGTGTTTCTGAGTGTAAAAAAAAAAAAGAAAAAAAAAGTTGAATAGGTTATAGGGTGAAGGTTTGCTAAACAATTTTTTACTTACAATAAGTTAATAATTAAAGTTTTTACTACAATTATTTAACAATCAATATATGGTGAGAGGTGTAACAGGTTAAAATCACAATTTTAGTGTGGGGTGTTTGTTACATTTGTTGCTTTAAAGCTACTTTTCATGCTACTGTATGTTATGCTAGATAATAGTTTAACACGTCAAACCGTAGGCCACAAAAACATGGTGTGTTTACATCTAATGCTTTACAACACTAATGTGTACCCTATTTCTGCTTCTCTGTCGTTTTCTACATGCATCATCGTTACGCAACACAAAAAGGCAAAGATGACGAGCAAAGAGAAGTCTAGAGAGGGATTCTACGGCGCGCTGGGTAAGTGCATCCAAGAGCTTGTCGTGTGGGAAGTTGGTTTGTGCCATGATGAAAGCCATTCCCTGAAACAAACCCCATCCATCACTGCATCCCCAGATCCCCAGGACAGAGGCAGCGCTCGCATGAATCCTCTTCACTCCTGAGTCCTGCCGCTGCAGCTGCACACACAGTCTCTGTGTCATCAGACGGTCAAAGAAAGGCGCTCTCTCTTGAATGCCAGTCTGGGGTGTTGAAATGCCATCGATGTCCTAGATTGTGACACGTGGCTTCTAACAATTCAATCGCTAGTAAAATATAACATGGCTTGGAGAAAGTCCTCTTTAGAAATGTAATATCTTATACACATAAAACACACATGTAGGCATTATACATTTATTTGGTTAAAATGCTAAAACTTAAGGGGTACTTCGCCAATTTTTTTAATCAGTGCTACCTGACTAGAGAAAACAGAAAAGGCTGTAGTCTTCCCTTTTGCCAAATACACTATATCGCCAAAAGTTTTGGGACGTCTGCCTTTACATGCACATGAACTTTAACATCCCATTCGTAATCTGTAGGGTTTAATATGGAGTTGGCCCACCCTTTGCAGCTATAACAGCTTCAACTCTTCTGGCTTTCCACAAGGTTTAGGAGTGTGTTCATGGGAATTGGGAATTTTTTACCATTCTTCTTCAAGTGCATTTGTGAGGTCAGGCACTGATGTTGGACGAGAAGGACTGGCTCGCAGTCTCCCGCTCGAATTAATCCCAATGGTGATCTATCGGGTTGAGGTCAGGAGTCTTTGCAGGCCAGTCAAATTCCTCCACACCAAACTTGCCCATCCTTGTCTTTATGGTCCTTGCTTTGTGCACTGGTGCTAGCAGGAAGGGACCATCCCCAAACTGTTCCCACATAGTTGGGAGCATTAAATTGTCCAAAATGTCTTGGTGTGCTGAAGCATTAAGAGTTCCTTTCA
Organism: Phoxinus dragarum; assembly: GCA_033366665.1. Lineage (NCBI taxonomy): Eukaryota > Metazoa > Chordata > Actinopteri > Cypriniformes > Leuciscidae > Phoxinus > Phoxinus dragarum. The sequence continues at coordinate 8,300 of JARPMJ010003319.1, forward strand.
CTGAAACTAAGGGACCAAGCCCAACCCCTGAAAAACAACCCCACACTATAATCCCCCCTCCACCAAACGTTACACTTGGCAGTCAGGCGAGTACCGTTCTCCTGGCAACCGCCAAACCCAGACTCGTCCATCGTATTGCCAGACAGAGAAGCGTGATTCGTCACTCTTCGAACACGTCGAACACGTCTCCGCTGCTCTAGAGTCCAGTGGCGGCCACTCCCCACCAGTCTGTTATTGATCTGCTTACCAGAGTCAAATACTGGTACACAAAAAGTTGGATTGTTCATGGGTGCGAGAATTCAAAGAGTAGCAGGTACCTTCGGTTTCCAGTGATCAGATCTAATGCGTTGTAGGCAGTGGCTAAAGGCGGCACATTGTAAATACGGAGAGAACGCCATGACGATCAATCTGAAAAACCTCAAATCCGCCAACCATCGAGCAAAATGCTGTCGTGTTCAGGTAAGAAAGCTGTTGCCTCAGTGTTCTGTTTTTACCTAATGCTGTTTAAAGAGACATTGTACAATAACATTTTCAGTGATAAACTTAAAGGGTTAGTTCACCCAAAAATGAAAATAATGTCATTAATGACTCATTTCGTTCTAAGCCCGTAAGACCTCCGTTCATCTTCGGAACACAGTTTAAGATATTTTAGATTTAGTCCGAGAGCTTTCTGTCCCTCCATTGAAAATGTATATACGGTATACTGTCCATGTCCAGAAAGGTAATAAAAACATCATCAAAGTAGTCCATGTGACATCAGTGGGTTAGTTAGCAGTTTTTGAAGCATCGAAAATACTTTTTGGTCCAAAAATAACACAAAATTAGACTTTATTCAGCATTGTATTCTCTCCCGGGTCTGTTGTGAATCTGCGTTCACGACTCCGCAGTGACGCTGCTGACGTAAGACGCTGATGACGTGTTATCTGGTGCGCCCGAGCTTCGTTTACAGTCTGAGGGAGACGCACGCTATATTCAAGCTATTCTACATTGTTTGCGTGGATATCATTTTTTTAATGGTGCGTAAATCTGCATGTCGCGGATGAGACACTTTTACAGCGTGCGTTTCCCTCAGTCTATAAATGAAGCTCGGGCGCACCAGATAACACGTCATCAGCGTCTTACGCCATCAGCGTAACTGTGAACGATTGACAACAGACCCGGAAGAGAATACAATGCTGAATAAAGTCTTATTTTGTGTTATTTTTGGACCAAAAAGTATTTTCGATGCTTCAAAAACTTCTAACTAACCCACTGATGTCACATGGACTACTTTGATGATGTTTTTATTTCCTTTATGGACATGGACAGTATACCGTATATACAGTTTCAATGGAGGGACAGAAAGCTCTCGGACTAAATCTAAAATATCTTGAACTGTGTTCCGAAGATGAACGGAGGTCTTACGGGCTTAGAACGACATGAGGGTGAGTCATTAATGACATTATTTTCATTTTTGGGTGAACTAACCCTTTAAGGTCCTTGCACACTGAGTCCGAAATTTTCACATGCGTTTTTTCGTATTTGTGATTCGGTGGCTCTGAAATGTCAAAACACCATTCAAAATGCTTGTACGGAGGCGAAAAACGCAGAAAATCGAACCTGATCCGGATTTTTTTATGATGGACGAAAGTTTCACAGGCAGTGTGTAAGGACCTTAATTGTTTTATTAATAACTCTACCGATCTGACTGTCCGTGGGTGGGGATACAAAAACGCAGAAGTATAATCTGTAGTTTAGCTGTTTAAAGTACTTTTGCTGACAAATAAACCTACATTTCTTGGGTCCAGGAAACACGGAGAACGATTAAACATTGTTTATTTACTATACATATACTACCGACTATCTGCAATGTTACACTTTAAAAGTAAACACTTTAAATGTTCTATTAGTTATTTAGCTGTTAATTTACGCTAATTTTAGATGACCATACTAAATCTAAATGTTATTTATAAAACGGAGAGTTCCAGTCCTTGATTCTGATTGGTTGAGCCGCGTTCGAAGCCGTTGTAAATTATGTGTTGCTTAGCAACCTCTTTGGAACTACATTGCTTGGCGGAGGAATACATAACGTGTTAATAACGTTACATTTTTGTTGCTGGTGTTTATTTTATGCATAAAATAAATATTAAAATGAATATTTTTATGGAGTGACCGTTTTATAAAAGCAACAAGCCCCTTGAAGCCGTGCTTTACAGTGGATTTAGAACAGCTAAGGGGGTTTTAGACACTCGTGCCTAACAACGGCCCTTAGCTGTTCTAAATCCACTTTAAAACACGGCTTTGCGGGGCTTATTGCTTTAGTAACCCCACTATCACCCCACTTTTTGAGAATGGATGTGGAAATGCACTATCCAAACCTAAATGGTTGTAATTCAAGAAGAATGCTTTGGACCTGAGACCTAAGTTGTGCTTTAATGGTCTTGCTTTAATGAAAAGGACAATCTCTTCAATACCCCGTGAACACAGGAAAAACATTTTAAAGAAGGTTACGCATGGAAAGTTGAATTGAAGAATTTTCAGTGCTCAACAATCTGTAAATACATATGACAACCTAAGATAAACAAATGGCTTTAGCATTTAGGCTGAGAAAAATATTCTTGCAGTGCCTGTAGAAAAGTAAATAAATAAATACATTTAGGATCATAAACTTTCTAAATTGCCAAGCTACCAAGACACCTTCATTAAACCAAACACATCTGGTTGTGCTTCTATAACTGCACTTTATTGCCTCGGTGCGCAATGACAAATGCTGGCAGTTCTGTAAATAGAGCTGGTAATTATAGCCCGAAGTATCAACCCCAGACGAGATAAAAAAAAGGTGAACGGTTGCCCCCTCTGCCCCAGGACAGATGAACAACGCTTTCACCTGCATGAGCAGAACACAAAAAAAACCCTCTGTCCACTAAACTTTAGGCAACTGAGAGTCTCATTTTAAACGGTAACCGTCTCTGACATGTGCCTCTAATGGAATTTTCAAGCACTGGGGCATTTTGCCCCCCTCATTTCATTTGTTAAAGTCAGGCCTATAACGCACACAGGTTGTGCTTCGCGGAGCAAAGAGGATTTCTAATCTTGAAACAAGGAAAGTTAAAAAGATGAAGAAAAGTAATACATACCTATGGTTTTTCTGACTCTTCCCTCGCTGCTGTTAAATTGTACCTGTAGCTCAAGCATAGCTAAAAGAAAACTAGAAGCACACCTAAAGGGAGATTTCCATCGAAATCCCATTTAAACTACAATATCACGCCTTGGCATTGGTCTAACTCATGATTTTTCCTGTGAGCGCCTTCCCAGAAGAATGCTTGTTCAGACAATTAAATCACATATCTTTACTGTCATATCATCTTATAGCATGGCTGCCATCATGGGTCCAATGAGACCATATGATAACAACCTGACGTTTGCAATTACTTCCTTGACAGTAGTTGATTTAGGGCACCTACACGGGAGAATGCTGCGAATACATTGGTTTCAATGGGGATTGTGCTTCACGAGGAAAAACGCAAAGTGACACTCCGTTATGAAACTAAGATAACTAAAATCTGTGGTTCCAATTCATTGTAATCCCTCTAGGTTTCAAACTGAATATGTCAGTTTGAAACAGTTAATTTGCATGCTAAAATAGCTGATTAGCCTGCTAAAATAGCTTTCAATGCTAAAGAAGAAAAAAGACAATGAGAATACTATTTTGATTACTTTAGGCTACAGCTAGCCTCCCTGCTTAGTATACTGCTAACTGATTCATCTATTAGATTGGCATATACGAATAGCTAATTAGCCTGCAAAAATATCTACAACTGCTAAAAGAGGATAACAAAGGGCTATCTTGTGTACCTTACATCTAACCTGACAATAACTCACTGCTAGTTGATGAACTTGCAATGTTACCATACCAATAGCTGACTAGCCGACTAAAACAGCTAGCTGCTACTAAATGATAACTAGAATGACTATTTTGATTATCTTACAGCAAACCTGACAGCTTAGCATAGTGCTAGTTGATGAGCTTGCAACATTAGCATATCAATAGTTGACTAGCCTGCTAAATTTCCTCTTGATTTCCCCCCCACACAGTCTCAAAATGAATCATAATCATTCATATGACACTACTTGTTTGGCTTTTTTTGGCCAGCGACCTCAATCAAATGAAAGCGTATACCTTCATTTAAATAAAACTTATTTTTAAAAAAGCACATGTATATATCCTTATGTAATATTTTTCATGCCATTATTGTGTGCTACTTGATTCAATCAGGAGTGTTATTTGCATGAGAGATTTTCCAAACGAGTCATGTGAATTAATAGCGGATCGAGCAATCCACCGGGGATCCGAATGAGCGTAATGACCCGTGCAATTTCCATCTGATGCATGGCATGTAAATTAGGATGTGACACCTTTTATAAGTGGTGAAATTTGCATTTTCCCATCATTCAAAACGGCAAGCTTTACGACTGGTCAATGTATAGCAAGGTGATTGCGTAACTACTTTGCCGTACGTTCATGTCTAATTTCCTCGAGTATAAAGCCATTCATTTATATATTTTGTTCCTGTAGGTCATTGAAGCGGCAGCCTTCAGGAGTGACTGAGATTCAGAAAATACCAATAATTATTCCTAGTTAAATGTTAGTGCTCAGTTGAAACGCATAGAGAAAGTTATGCAGTACCTCATCAGCATTGAGGGCAGCTCACCCAAATATTATCTTGTCATAATTTGCACACCCTCGTGTTGTTCCAACCCATTTTTACTGTATTGTATTGATGATGCCTGCAATTACCACACTTAAATCTGGTTTGGAGGTTACACGAGTGTGCTGAATACTAAATAGACAGCTTTCCAGGCATCGTTATTGTTTAACAACTACAGCTAGTGTAATATTACATATCATTACTGAGTATTACTGAATATCCCACATCCTCCTGTCCTGCTGTTTGCGCTTATCTGAATTTAAATTGGTTCATAACTAAATTACTAGGCTGTCACATTCACAATTTGATACGGCCTCTGTGCTGTGTGCTTTTATTATCGTAGTGAGCCAACATTGTCTATGAAGGGTTAGTGTGCAGCCGTCTGAATGAATTACGGTAATAAAGACCCTTACATTTGAGTTGAGATTTCAGGCATTATGAATAATTTCGAATCTTCTGAACGTGGAGCCCATCTTTGTCTCCTTGGATTACAGACGAAAAAATAATCTTTTATCCATTAATACAATCATAAAAATTCATGCCGAGGGGGTCGCCTTGACATTTCCTTCCGTTTTGTGGATCCCGCTCATAACCAAATGTGGAATATCTAATTCTGGAAGGAAGGAGTTAAACATGTTGCGCGGCAGCCTGCAATGCCTGAGAGGAAATGTCAAATACTTACTTAAGATGCAGCTGAAATAGATCAATGTGTCCTGAGTCGTATCTCAATATCCTGAGTCCCCCCACTACCAAATGGAAAGGCCAAGACGCAAATACACATTCCCTGGCAAGCAGGTTAATAACTTTCATTCCCGTGGATTGTATAAATTGGGTTCCATTGACACCTGCTATTCCTTGCTTGATAGAGGGAAAGACCTCATCAGATCGGAGACGTATCAATTTGTGACCAAGTCTGTCTTTTTAGGTCTCAATTTTGCTTAGTTTAAGCCCCAATGCCGGGTGGAAATGAAGAGATGCATTGGTTTTACTTCCAAACCTTTGTGAGGATAATCATTTCGATCATGTTCGTTTTCCGTTCCTTGAGAAGGAGGTTACGGGTATCGTTTGATGGCTCCCTTGCGTCGACAAACTGAAAGTCAATAGTCTCAGTCGCAGACAGCATGTCCACCGACCGCCACGTTCTCAGGCGCATTACACACATGAAGGCAAAAACTTGCTGAAAAATAGCATCTTCAGTCTGATCGGCTGGCTTTTTGCACAGGTTCTTACTCGTCTGCCTGCTAACAAAGATAAAGAAAAGTATTTTATCACCCCATTATTTTGTATACTAATAACACAAACTATAAATGATCAAATGTAATGTTTGTTATTCTGTTTAGTTGGTTTGTAAGATAAGCAAGTACATTAGCTTGTAAGCTAACTAGTGAACCGACTAGCTTTGAATACAGCAAGAAGATTAGCTTTTTAGCTTAGCATATGGTTAATTAAGCTTAACATGTCGCTAACACCTTAGCCTGTTAGCTTAGCACATAGTCAGCTGATCAATCTGCTTGATAACGTGGCCATTAGCCAATTAGTCTGCTAATAAAACAAACCCTAATAGAAACATCTAATGAGAATTATATTTTGATTATATTGAAGAAGAAATTGATAAATTCGCATTAAAAATTAAACCAAATTATGACCAAGATTTTACAGCTGACTTCATAATCTGATTGGCTGGTTGTATGTGTATGAATTAAAGTATAATAAGCAAGTGCATTAACTTGTAAACTAACTGGTTAACACACACACTTCAGTAGCTTTATAGCTTAACACACAACTAATTGATTAGGGGCTGTTTACAGGACACCAGCGTTTTAAAAACGAAAAATGCTTTGTGGCCGTTCATTTAACACGACAACAGCGTTTTGGGTTCCTGAAAATGCAAACTTTTGAAAACAGATTTAAAAGTGCACGTTTTTGAAAACGGTCTCCATGTAAACAACAAAAACTTGAATCTCTGAAGACGATGACGTCATGCACATGTGTATTACGTGTTCAATCTATGGTGTTTCATCGCCATCTAATGGCCTGGAGGAGAATGCAGTGTTTTTAGTCGTTTTCGTGGATCCGTGTGAATGGGAATCATTTTGACCGTGGTGTCGAATGTACGCGGAAAACTCAAAGCATTTCACTGATCTTTACTTTAAGCATATCACTGTCGTGTAAACGTACCCTAAAAATACAACTTATTAATACATAATAAGACTGCTCAATTAATATAAAATTAGCCAAAAAGCCTGCTAACATAGCTACCTCTGGTAAACAACTAACAAGATAACTATTTTGATTACATAGAAGGTGAAATTCATGACCAGAATGTTATTTATCAAATGTGTAATGACCTTATATGCATCAATGTCCTCAGTACATGCTGAGCCACAACATTTGCCGCGGCGTAAACAAGTCAAAGAAACGTTAGCAAACAGTTGAGCCATGACAGTGGTTTAGCAAATGTGTTTTGCAAGCCACACAGATTTCCTTCCTTCAACCCCTCACTTTCAGAATTAAAGACACTTTAGACTTTCGCTCTCCAGCTGTGATTGAAAGACGTTTCTCTGCCATCATCTGACAGGCCTGAACTTCCAGCACACAACGCCTTCTGCTGACAGTGCAGTGCTTGTCAACCGCGCACACGCTTGTGCGCTAACGCACCGCCAATCAAACGCAGCTTTGATCCCATTTTATAATTCAGAAGATGCTTTCCTGGAACTTAAACAGAAGTGTTTCCATCACTGTCCCTTGTGGGATTGTGGTAGACAAGGCTTACGCAAGTAATAGTCTGAACTGAATCTAAATTATAGAGGGTGCTATATGCTTTAAAAAAAAAAAAAAATCAACATTCTTTAGTGTGTGATGTTGCTGTTTGAGCATAAAACAAAGGTCTGCAAAGTTACTAGAATAATATAGTTATTCTATATCAGTGTCACTGTCTCTGAACTTCATGAAACGCCTCAGTTTTAGTCTTGAGTTTTCTTCTTCTACACAAAATAAAGGGGACGAGGCCTGGTTGAATTAGTTAGTAGTGTGTTGAAATTTGCGGTTATGGTGAGGGGCGTGACATTTCCCAAACACACTAAAATCGGTTGACCAATCACAACACAGTGGTCCAAGCGACCAATCAGTGCACATTGCACTCTTTGGAAGGAGGGGCTTCATAGAGACAGAAACAAAATCATTGATAACCAACTATGGTTCGCAAGTTCCATTGTCACCAGCATAGTTACATGATTCTGTTTTCCCGAAACAATAATTCCAGTTAACATTCGCCATCTGCATCGCGATTGAATGAAACATCTGGAAATTAAGTAAAACAATGGAGAACAAAAATTGCGAAGTAGTCGTCAGATGCCATGTTCGCTATTTACAGCAATAATCTGACATTAATTTGATCTAGAACCGATTAATTGGTATGACGTCTTTAACAATTGTTGAACAACCAACGTAGTTCGTACGACGGATGTGCGACAAAGTTACTTTGTTTTTTCGGGAAACAGACGTGAGCGACTTGCTACTTCGTTTTTCCAACGATGCATCGCACTATGGTGGTTAAGCAGTGAGTTACCGTATTTTCCGGACTATAAGTCACACTTTTTTTCATTGTTTGACTGGTCCTGCGACTTATAGTCAGGTGCGACTTATATATCAAAATGAATTCATACTGACTGAGATGAACCAAGAGAACACATTACCGTCTACAGCAGCGAGAGGGCGCTCTAGTTAGCGGAGTTGTTCAGAAGCGACACCGAGGAAGAATTCAATGGATTCAGTGTTGTGGAATAAGATCGCGGGAGCTTGGTGAACTCGCTGGCGTATGTTAATTTAACCTATTCAGCCTCCCATGTATATGTTCTTTATGCTATTGTGTAGCTGAATAACTGTTAATGTGTTACGTTAACATGCCGGACACCTATTCAGCCTGTTGTTCTGTGTGATATTGTGGAGCTGAATAACTTGCCTTTTTAGATTAAATGTCTGTTCTTGGTCTTGGATTTTGTGAAATAAATTTCTAAATAAATGCGACTTATAGTCCAGACCGACTTATATATGTTTTTTTCCTCTTCATGACACATTTTTTGACTGATGCGACTTATAGTCCGGAAAATATGCTACGTTGTTGTATGGGAAACGTAACCCAGAGCGTTACTGACAGACTCTGAAGAGAGGTGCTGCAAAAATGTCAAATATGTGAAATTAATTTTTTGAGCATTCAAGCATGAAACATATTCTAGTAGAGCCCAAAAACAAAATCAAGACTTAGTAAAAGGGCATAATAAGTCCTCTTTAAGAGTTTTTGGTTAGCATAGCAAATTTAGCACCTGCTGGCAGATGATGTAACTACAACATCGGAGTACAAAATCATATTTTTCCATTGACAGCCATTCAAAAGACAGATTATATCTTAACTAGACATTCAAAAAGCACAATCAAGCTGTCTGAGAGATTTTTTAAGAAAGATTCCTATGTACATTTTTATTACAGATATTTTGCGCCAATTTCCCAGGAAGTGACGATTTTGTTCTCTCGAACACATGGGATGGAAACGCTACTTTATTCGCAAATATTTTATGCGTTATCCCAATTTTGCACATAGGTTAAATTCGCAACTTTGAATGGAAACATAGTGCCGTTGTTCCAATGTGATTATTCACATGGTGTTTAAAAAAAAATAACCTGTATTTGGAACTGAGTGACTATGAGCAAATAAATCAACCTAAAAATTGGCTTACTTTTAGTTGTCTCTGCATAATAAGTGGGAACAATTTTAACAAACATAATTCAAGCAAGCACATTCAAAACTAATATACTAATAATACTACTACTAAAAATAATAATAAAGTAATAAAAAATAACCAAATGGTTTTATTTCATGTTGGTACATTCTTGGACAACACCACAGTATAGTTGCATGAGTGGCCAAACATAAAAGTCTTCCACAATATCAGCACATAAGCAGCAAGGGCAACATGAATACTTAGTACAAACAGTATAAAACATACATGCTTTTTATTTTTTTTTCATATCTTTTTTTAAATATATATTGATATCTTTTGCACAATTTTCTCCATAAGTTCTGGGGCAGTTAAAAATTCCAAGACAAATTAAAGCCATATTCTGCCTTGAGTGAGTGAATGTCTGAGAGATTCATGAGATAGTACTTGAGGAAAAAAGAGAAATCAATAAAGGCTTTAGAAATTATCTGTAAACAGGCCAGTGTGAGAAAACTGTGGTGAGATTTCCATTTACTTCAACATCAAACATATCAAGCATGCATTGACAACTGCTACGTGAACACTTTCTTTAAAAAAGAATTCTGAAACGCCATCGGTCACCAGGGTTTAGTTACTGTAAAACCAATGCAACATCTCTCAAAGTCACTAACAACACAGTTGATGGTCTACGAACCCTTACAAACATGGTGGGAATGTAGAAAAATGTGAGTCATACGGTCACATTTATCATGTTAAAGGGAGAAATCGAATGGTATCCCTCAAAATAAAGACCGTAAAAAAGAAAATATTCCAGTAATGAGATCTCATAGAGAAGAATATGGCTTTAATACAATGTGCATCCAGAAAGGCAAGGAAAATGAAAAAAAAAAAAAACTGAAACGTAAAAATCCCGACAGCAAAGGAAAACGGAAATGCTGAAAGAACCACACAAATTTGCACGGAAAATCCCAAAAAACTTGCAGTTTGGAAGTACATGTAAAGATGAGGAGGACCTCTCGGCCCAGCATTCCAAAAGCCATGTCAATTCATCAGCGCCCTGAATAAAGTCTGTGATGGATTATCAGAACAAACGCCTTGTCGAAGGTCCATCACGGCAAGTGCAACCTCAATCGTTGACTGACAGGAGGTCAGTCGTGTTGTGCCACTGTTGCACCTCCATCAGAAGAAAAAACAAAACAACAAAAATGTATTTCCTCCAGTTGTACAATCCGTTGATTCCTGCTACTGTGTTTTTTTTGCAGATGTCAATTTATTTTTCTGATTTTTTCTTTTTTTGGGGGGTGGGGTGGGGTGGGGGGCGTTGTGGTTTTGCCATTTCATTTTTCTTAAAGGTGTCGAAAATCAACTGAGATCCTCTGGCGTTGGTTTAGCTGAGGGCACAGTCACTGTCCTGGCCCTCGGACAAAAGAAGGATGGAAAGAGAGGTACACCGAAAGCCTTTTTCCCACTTTACTTTTGTGCCAAAGAGCCGAGAGAAACCAGGAACTGCCATCGATCACCTTCCTCCTGTGATGGAGGCCCTCAGATCACAAGGTCATTGTAACTCACGTATTTCTTCTTAGCGGCCGGACCTGAGAGGAGAGAAAGATGAAAGATTGCTTTTCATTTGATATTTCTTCCTTTTTTTCTCACTAAAAATGAGAGGAATTCATTGATTCTTGTCAGGAGGCCTGACAGGGACATTTTTTTTGGTATGGAACGAAACAACTCTAGAAACTGACTCTTAAAGACAATGCAGTTGCTAGGGTGTTTGTGTTTGCTTGAAAGTTTTGAGTGGGTTCTTGTTCTGGGTGGTTGCTAGGGTTTTCTGGGTAGCTGTTAGGTGTTTTGATAAATTGCTTGTTGGTTTCTAGGGTGCACTGAGTGGTTGCTAGGGGCTTTTGAAAGGTTGCTAGTTGGCTGCTTGGATATTCCGAGTGGAGTGCTTGGGTGTTTGCTAAAGTGTTTTAAGAGGTTACAAGGAGAATGCTACTGTGTTCTGAGTGGTTTTTAGAATGTTCTTGGTAGTGGTGGGGTGTTTTGATTAGAAAGGTTGCTAGGTGGTTGCTACTGTGTTCTAATTGATTGTTAGTGGGTTCTTGGTAGTGGTGGGGTGTTTTGATTAGAAGGGTTGCTAGGTGGTTGCTACTGTGTTCTGAGTGGTTGTTAGGGTGTTCTGTGTAGTTGAATGGTGTTTTGAGAGGTTGCTATGTGGTTGCTACTGTGTTCTGATTGATTGTTAGGGTGTTCTAGGTAGTGGTGGGGTGTTTTGAGAGGTTGCAAGGTGGTTGCTACTGTGTTCTGAATGGTTGTTAAGGTGTTCTGTGTGGTTAAAGTGTTCTGTGTAGTTGTATGGTGTTTTGAGAGGTTGCAATGTGGTTGCTACTGTTTTCTGAATGATTGTTAAGGTGTTCTGGGTAGTGGTGGGGTGTTTTGAGAGGTTGCAAGGTGGTTGCTACTGTGTTCTGAATGGTTGTTAAGGTGTTCTGTGTGGTTAAGGTGTTCTGTGTAGTTGTATGGTGTTTTGAGAGGTTGCAGTGTGGTTGCTACTGTTTTCTGAATGATTGTTAGGGTGTTCTGGGTAGTGGTGGGGTGTTTTGAGAGGTTGCAAGGTGGTTGCTACTGTGTTCTGAATGGTTGTTAAGGTGTTCTGTGTGGTTAAAGTGTTCTGTGTAGTTGTATGGTGTTTTGAGAGGTTGCAATGTGGTTGCTACTGTTTTCTGAATGATTGTTAAGGTGTTCTGGGTAGTGGTGGGGTGTTTTGAGAGGTTGCAAGGTGGTTGCTACTGTGTTCTGAATGGTTGTTAAGGTGTTCTGTGTGGTTAAAGTGTTCTGTGTAGTTTTATGGTGTTTTGAGAGGTTGCAATGTGGTTGCTACTGTTTTCTGAATGATTGTTAGGGTGTTCTGGGTAATGGTGGGGTGTTTTGAGAGGTTGCAAGGTGGTTGCTACTGTGTTCTGAATGGTTGTTAAGGTGTTATGTGTGGTTAAGGTGTTCTGTGTAGTTGTATGGTGTTTTGAGAGGTTGCAATGTGGTTGCTACTGTTTTCTGAATGATTGTTAGGGTGTTCTGGGTAGTGGTGGGGTGTTTTGAGAGGTTGCAAGGTGGTTGCTACTGTGTTCTGAATGGTTGTTAAGGTGTTCTGTGTGGTTAAGGTGTTCTGTGTAGTTGTATGGTGTTTTGAGAGGTTGCAATGTGGTTGCTACTGTTTTCTGAATGATTGTTAGGGTGTTCTGGGTAGTGGTGGGGTGTTTTGAGAGGTTGCAAGGTGGTTGCTACTGTGTTCTGAATGGTTGTTAAGGTGTTCTGTGTGGTTAAGGTGTTCTGTGTAGTTGTATGGTGTTTTGAGAGGTTGCAATGTGGTTGCTACTGTTTTCTGAATGATTGTTAGGGTGTTCTGGGTAGTGGTGGGGTGTTTTGAGAGGTTGCAAGGTGGTTGCTACTGTGTTCTGAATGGTTGTTAAGGTGTTCTGTGTGGTTAAAGTGTTCTGTGTAGTTGTATGGTGTTTTGAGAGGTTGCAATGTGGTTGCTACTGTTTTCTGAATGATTGTTAGGGTGTTCTGGGTAGTGGTGGGGTGTTTTGAGAGGTTTCTATGTGGTTGCTACTGTGTTCTGAATGGTTGTTAAGGTGTTCTGTGTGGTTAAGGTGTTCTGTGTAGTTGTATGGTGTTTTGAGAGGTTGCAGTGTGGTTGCTACTGTTTTCTGAATGATTGTTAGGGTGTTCTGGGTAGTGGTGGGGTGTTTTGAGAGGTTTCTATGTGGTTGCTACTGTGTTCCGATTGGTTGTTAGGGTGTTCTGAAAAGTGGTGGGGTGTTTAGAGAGGTTGCTATGTGGTTGCTTGCTACTGTGTTCTGAGTGGTTGGTAGGGTGTTCTGAAAAGTGGTGGGGTGTTTAGAGAGGTTGCTATGTGGTTGCTACTGTGTTCTGAGTGGTTGGTAGGGTGTTCTGGGTAGTTGTAGGGTGTTCTGAGAGGTTGCTAGGCAGTTGCAATTGTATTTCTGGGTGGTTGCTAAACTGGTTTGAGAGGTTGCTAGGATATTGAGTAGTTGCTTGGATGTTCTATGGTGTGGTTGTTTGGGTGGTTGGGCAGTTGGTGGTTATTAGGGCATTCTGGGAGATTTACTAAGGGTTCTGGGGATCTTCTAGGGCGTTGCTAATACTTTAATAGTTACCGTAAGGGGATCTGATGAATTTCTAACCCACAGTATGAACTCACATAAATGTAAATAACTGTATTCATTATATGATGAAAGAGCAACCTAACATTAAAAAGCAGATGAATATCGCATAAGTCTTATGTAAGAAGTCCTCAAATGTCTTCAGTCATAACAGCGTGACCTTCACAAGCTGCCGCTGATGTGTTTGCAGAGACTCTGTGTAACGAAATGACTCCAGTCTTAAATTACAGCGCTTATCCACGGATGCTTGTTGTGCTCTTTTGCATGTAAATGAACTTCTAAATATTTAAAAGTAAAGGTTACCAAGTAGAGAGATCATTGTGGCCTTTAAGTGTCAGTAGCCCCTTTAGTATTTGAGTTAAATGTCACTCTGAGAGCCATCTATTCAGAAGTGTGGGCTTGATGAATGTGGATTGAGGAAAGTGCCCTTAATATGCAAAAACATATATAAATATATTATAATACACATAATAGGAGCTTAGATAAGGGTGACCTAACACACACACACACACACACACACACACACTGTTTGGACTATTGCCTCTTATATTTGACAATTACATTTGAGAGTGATGGACACTATAGGGAGATTGTGGAAATATGGGATCAAGTTGACTGAAGGTGACTGTATTTCCCTGTAAAATAAACTAAAGGTGATGTGACCCCTTTTAAAGACCTTATTTGCACCACCAGCTGTGATGCCTCCAGACACATAAACAAAGTTCATCCAGAAGTCATTACATCTCCCCTGACCGACTGCAGTACACCCTTATAGCACTGCACACCGAAAACATCGTTATAGCTCTTGTCTCACATCTGCAGTCTTCCTCATGGGATGGGAAAAGTGTTGGAAACACGTGTCTGACAACAGAACGTCAGATATGGATGTAAACCAGGGCATGACAAATGGGGATGGTTTTTGGATGTCTAAATGACTGTTAGGCTTCTCATTTGTATACTACTTTTTTATTATTATGTGTACTGCGCATGCCCACACTGGATTTCATAATATAATGCAATAATATTTGAGGAATTTTATTGTCCCGATGCCAAAATTACGTAACAGTGTTTATTTTTCTTGAATGATTGAGTGACAATTATGCCACGTAATGTGACAATTGCATATAAATATATTTTACAAAATGATAATGCCGCAGTTACTTAAGTGTGTAAATTAAACAATATGAAAATTGTTCGAAATAATTTTTACAAATTACAGCATTACAATTAAGGGGCTGTTTCAGGACACCGTTTTCAACTAAAAAACGTAAAACTTTTTATGTGGGCTTTTGAACCACATTTTATGTGGTTTAAACAATTTTTTTTGTTCGTTCGTTTACTCGACAACGGCGTTTTGGGTACCTGAAAACGCAGCCGTTTGGAAACGGGTTTCAAAGTGCATGTTTTTGAAAACGGTCTCCGTGTAAACAACAAAAACGCAAATCTTTGAAGACTATGACGTCATGCACATGCGTATAATGTGTTAAGTCTATAGTTAATCGCCATCTAATGGCCTGGAGCAGAATACACCGCTTTTAGTCATTTTCGTGGATCTGTGTGAATAGGAATCGTTTTGACAACGGTGTCGCCTGTACGCGGAAAACTTCAATTCAATTCAATTCAATTCAACTTTATTTCGCCATGAATACAGATACTAGGAATTTGGATTGGTCTGCTCTTGGTTCATGCTGGCAACACACAGTAAAACAGAAAAACAAAGAAAACAAGGACAAAAACACAATACAAGGACAAACGGAGACACTATGAGCAATAAGTTCATATGAATAGATAGTGTTGTGTTAAATAAAAATAAAGTGCAAATGAATTCCAGATTTAAGAGTCATTCAGGAGGGCTATTGCTTTGGGGGAAAAACTGTGGCGGTGGCGTGGCGTTTTTAAAGTAAAAACTTCTCAGTTTTAAGAATATCGTTGTCATGTAAACGTAAAAGTCACATAATGGAAATATTCCGTACAAATGGTGGTATGAACAATAGCGTTATAATTATGTTGCATAATACGACAACTGAGGAACAGTGATTTTACAAATCATAGTGCAACAATTAGGTTGCATAATGTAATAATTATGTAAGAATGGTTTTAAACACGATAACTTCACATAATGCTGAAAATACGCACAAATTGTTGTACGAACGACAGTGTTTTTACTTTGCAGATTACAAAGTTTCTGCAAAGATTACTACAATTACTTTGCAGAATGCGACAATTGCGTAACAGTGACTTTACAAATGATAGCATAACAATTACGTTGGATAATGTAATAATTGTGTAAGAACAGCCTTAAACATACAGTCATGGCCAAAATTGTTGGCACCCCTGGTAAATATGATCAAAACTGGCTGTAAAAAATAAATCTGCATTGTTTATCCTTTTGATCTTTCATTCAAAAAATTGCCAAAATTCTAATCTTTCATTGAAGCAAGAGAATTGAAAGTGGGGCTAAATCACATTATGAAATAAATGTTTTTCTCCAAAACACGTTGGCCACAATTATTGGCACCCTTTTATTAAATAGTACTTTTTGCAACCTCCTTTTGCCAAGATAACAGCTCTGAGTTTTCTCCTTAATGCCTGATGAGTTTGGAGAACACCTGACAAGAGATCAGAGACCATTCCTCCATACAGAATCTCTCCAGATCCTGCAGATTCCCAGATCCATGTTGGTGCTTCTTCTCTTCAGTTCAGCCCACTCATTTTCTATAGGGTTCAGGCCAGGGACTGGGATGGCCATTGCAGATCTTGGTTTTGTGCTCAGTGACCCATTTTTGTTTTGATTTTGATATTTGTTTTTGGATCACTGTCCTGTTGGAAGATCCAAACATGGCCCGTTATAAGATTTCTAGCCCCGGCTGTTAGGTTTCGATTTTTTATCTGTTGGTATTTGATCCAATCCATGATGCCATGTATCTGAACAAGATGTCCAGGACCTCTGGCAGAAAATTAGGCCCACAGCAGTAAAGATACAGCAGAGTATTTCATTTTACACATGGGGTACTTTTTTATCCCTGTGTGCACCAAACCCATCTTAAGTGTTTGCTGCCAAAAAAGCTATTTTTTTGGTTCCTTTGTCCATAGAACGTTTGAAAAGTACCTGACACTACTGCCACTTCAAACGGGACGGGTTCTATGGTCAGATGAAACAAAAAAATAGCTTTTTTGGCAGCAAACACTTAAGATGGGTTTGGTGCACACAGGGATAAAAAAGTACCCCATGTGTAAAATGAAATACTCTGCTGTATCTTTACTGCTGTGGGCCTAATTTTCTGCCAGAGGTCCTGGACATCTTGTTCAGATACATGGCATCATGGATTGGATCAAATACCAACAGATAAAAAATCGAAACCTAACAGCCGGGCTAGAAATCTTATAACGGGCCATGTTTGGATCTTCCAACAGGACAGTGATCCAAAAACAAATATCAAAATCAAAACAAAAATGGGTCACTGAGCACAAAACCAAGATCTGCAATGGCCATCCCAGTCCCTGGCCTGAACCCTATAGAAAATGAGTGGGCTGAACTGAAGAGAAGAAGCACCAACATGGATCTGGGAATCTGCAGGATCTGGAGAGATTCTGTATGGAGGAATGGTCTCTAATCTCTTGTCAGGTGTTCTCCAAACTCATCCGGCATTATAGGAGAAAACTCAGAGCTGTTATCTTGGCAAAAGGAGGTTGCAAAAAGTATTTAATAAAAGGGTGCCAATAATTATGGCCAACGTGTTTTGGAGAAAAACATTTATTTCATAATGTGATTTAGCCCCACTTTCAATTCTCTTGCTTCAATGAAAGGTTAAGAATTTGGAAATTTTTTGAATGAAAGATCAAAAGGATAAACAATGCAGATTTATTTTTTACAGCCAGTTTTGATCATATTTACCAGGGGTGCCAACAATTTTGGCCATGACTGTAATTCACGTACTGCAGAAATTACGTACAATGGTTGTACTAACAATAGCGTTACAAATAAGTCACATAATGCGACAATTGTATAACAGTGGTTTCACGAACTATAGCATGACAATTACATTGTATAATGTAAGAAATGTGTACAAATAGTTTTACGAACAATGTTACAATTGCGCCCCAAATTGCAACAACTGCGTGAGAGCAGCTCTACAAATGAGTGTTACAATTACGTTACATAATGCCATATTTACATAAGAATGGTTTAAAACAAACCATCACATGATGTGTAAACTATGTACAATTGGCTTTACGAACAATTACTATTACATTCCATAATGAGACAGATTAAGACAGTTAAGTTGCATGATGCAACAACTTCTTAAGAACAGTTTTATGAACGTTAACATGGCAGTTACAATGAATAATGCAACAACTACCGTACATGTACGAAAGATACCATGAAATGTCTGTTGCATGATGCAATAATTGTGAAAGAGTGTTTTTACAAACATAATGAACAATTTTCAAAGAAATTCTTTCTACCAATGAGGCTCATTGAAATGAACAAATTCTGGCCACTTTACCGCAACACATTACTGTGAACATCACTGAAAAAGAGAACTCACGGTATCTATCAGAACAGAATTTAGGCGTCTGAGCTCTTTGCACAGGGTTATCTTTACAATGGAAGAAAAATTTTATAGTGTTCATTTATATTATTTTATTAGGATGAGATTATAATAATACGGGCCATTAAAATCGGTAATACTGCACACATTCTCTCTCTTTATGCAAGGGTATGGATCATTAAGATATTGAATGTTCTGTTGAAAGCTCACAAATGGTTGTGTTTAGTTTTTGCGTCGATGTGAAAATGAATGAATAAAATATGAATCATCACTGTTGTCAGAGCAAATCTATACATCTCTTTTTGATGCAAACTGTTTACAGTTGCATACACACTTCAGCCATTTTATTTGCAGTCAAAACTTGTCATGTGTTCTTGCAGTGAAGTCCAGCGCCAGTTCAGTCTCAGTGATGAAACTCGCATATCAACTAGACTCGAATTTGCATGTGCCAACAAAATTGTTGGGAATGAGGGCGATGATTACGGCATTCCGCTCTAGCATTGCCTTGGCTCAATAGTTTTAGGGTCTATTCCCCTGGGTGTCATATATCTCAGGGTTCAGAACATTCATATACATACATATCCATAAAAATAATTTAGAGAGTCAGAGTGTGTTATATAGCAGAAGAGGGAGAGAGAAAGAACAGTGAGTGCACAGGGAAGGCAGACACAGATGGTTCACGGCTCTTTTGGGACCTGCGATGGAGTCTGCCATGCCATCACAGTGGCGTTAGGGGAATTGAGCAGTGGGACTTGCATTTGAAGCTTGGGATCTTCCACGTGTCTTCTGATTACCTCTGACAGTTGAGTTCACCGTTTCATAACTATGTTCAGCTTTTGCTTGGACACTCTTCTTGGAAACATTAAATATGTAAAATGCTTGCTGCATGTGGTTTGGCAAATAATGTCTCCGTTCAAAATGGATTTCCTAGATGTTTTTCCTAGATGGCAATGAGACAGCGAAGGCTGAATGTCTATGAGAACTCTATTAAGTCTCCTGAACTATGAATGAACAACATCTGATTTCCCTTTTGTGACATACATCTGACAGCAAGGGATTATTAAAAAAGAAAAAAAGGTGGGAACTTGATTTAATACAGTGGTTGAGGATTATTAAGATGTAGGCGTGGCACTCAAAAGTGGAGGCAGATTAAAGTGAGCTTACAGGGGCAAAGTGTAAAAAGTAGGGGCCCTACTTTTTGTTTTTTGTTTCGAGAAGCCATTTTACCATACGTCACAATAGGAAAGAAAAGACTATTGCAACTTTCATTTCATGCTGACTTTAAGATCTTGGCACCCTTAGTAGTGTTGTAGTCCTCGAGACCAGTAACTTGGTCTTGGTCTTGTCTTGGTCTTAACACACACTGGTATTGTCTTGGTCTCAACACAAACTGGTCTTACTCACAACACACACAGGTCTCAACCCCTCAAAGTCTTGGTCTTGATCTCAACACATACTGATATTTGTCTTGCCTTTGTCTCAACCCCTCAAAGTCTTGGTCTTTTTTATTGGTTTTAACACACACTAGTCTTGGTCTTGTCTTTGTCTCAACCGCTCAAAGTATTGGTCTTGTCTTGGTCTCAACACACACCGGTCTTGGTCTCAACCCCTCAAAGTCTTGGTCTTGATCTCAACACATACTGATATTTTTCTTGTCTTTGTCTCAACCCCTCAAAGTCTTGGTCTTGTCTTGGTCTCAACACACACCGTCTTGGTCTCAACCCCTCAAAGTCTTGGTCTTTTCTTGGTCTCAACACATACCGGTCTTGGTCTCAACCCCTCTAAGTCTTGGTCTTGATCTCAACACATACTGATATTTGTCTTGTCTTTGTCTCAACCCCTCAAAGTCTTGGTCTTGTTTTGGTCTCAACACACACTGGTCTTAGTCTTGTCTTGGTCTCATCCCCTCAAGTCTTGGTCTTGTCTTGGTCTCAACACACACTGGTCTTGGTCTCAACCCCTCAAGTCTCGGTCTTGTCTTGGTCTCAACACACACTGGTCTTGTCTTGTCTTGTCAAGCCCCCAATGTCTTGGTCTTGGTCTCAACAAACTGGTCTTGGTCTCAACCCCTCAAAGTCTTGGTCTTGGTCTCAACCCCTCAATGTATTGTCCTTGTCTTGGTCTCAACACACACTGGTCTTGGTCTCAAACCTCTCTAAGTCTTTTGTCTTGTCTTGGTCTCAACACACTGGTCTTGACTTGGTCCTCGGCTTAGGTGGTCTTGACTACGATGCTACCCTTCAAATTGTGTAGGGCATATTGACAAAGAATTTTAAATTCAATTAAATGTTGATATCTAACTGTGCATGGTACAATATAGATGATTTTCACTCTCTAGTTCTACTGAGAGACACCGTGAGATTGTCATCACAAGTTGTGAAACTTGTGATTAATGGCCACAAAAGACCGATTATTATTTCCATCTTGTCCTTTCGCCCAGCATTCAAAAAGCGAGCAAGGTCATAACCAAAGGTAGAAGATTAATTTGGTCTTACCTGATAAATTATGAGAATTAGCCTGTTGGGAAAAAAAACAGTACTTGGTGAGCTATTTCTGATTGGTCCAATAGAAGCAAAGCAGAGGTTCTGATTGGTCCAAACAGTCATGAAATTTAAAATGGCAGTTTAATTTCAAGCTAGGTTAGAAGGTGGGTGTGTTTTAGCATAGATAAAAGTGCTAAGGTGATGGGGAGATTTCTTACTTTGTATGCCATTTCTCACAACTAAGAATGGCATATCTAATAATGCGAGGAAAGCATTGCAACTGTCAGAAAAAACCTTGACGGCGTCATTTTTGAAATTGCCATAATTATTTTGTCTCTTTATGTGCTGTAGCTATTTGAGAATCCCAAAAGCAGCTGCAAGATTGCAAAGACCTGCAATCCCAGTCCAAGCCGAATAAACAACACAAAAAGTACTTTTCATCTTTTGGAATTTCATTTCTTTTTCAAAGACCCATGGCTTTCCTTTGACAGTGACGACATGCTAATCCTCTGGGCTCAAACAAGTCCTGCGCTATTACTCTCTCTGCGGTGTACGGACCACCATCTTGTGTTCATTAGAGGAAATGTGGTCATTCTCAGCAGACGACTTCATTCCATTATACCTGACATGAGCTCATGCTGCAACATCAACAGGCCAAAGCAACAGAGTTTCAGCTCATGGTGACATTCTGCAATGAATCTTGCAAGCACTGCACCCTGGGACATGAGCTCGCCATTACACCCCGTGGCTAAAGGGAAAGCAACTTTAAGGGTCAAGCTTGGGGATAATGGTTACACGTTTATACGTGTTTTTAATAAAAGATAACCACTAATTTGTTAGATCTTTACATAAGGATCTGCACAGCAAATTTATAAATACCAGGAATAAATTAACTCTTGTACAATAACATAATACATTCATTAAAGGGTTAGTTCACCTCAAATTTTTTTTTAAATCACTCACTCTTACAGTATGTCATTATGTTGAGCCTCGCTCTGTGTATTTTCGCTGATCGATGTTTATATGTGAATAAAAGCCTAAATTAAATCTGTCCGTCATATAAAGCGATCAAGTCTCTTCAAAAAATTTGGACTGAACCGCTCAATTCATATGGATCAGTTTTACAATCTCTTTATGAACTTTCTGAAGCGTCAAAGTGGTAGTTGCGTAGCTGTCAATGGAGGGACAGAAATCTCTCAGATTTAATTTAAAACATCTTAATTTGTGTTTCAAAGATCACGGGTTTGGAACAACATGAGGGTGAGTGATTGATGAAATAATTTTCATTTTTAGTTGAACTAAACCTTTAATAACTAACTTTATTTATAACATTTACAAACATTATTACATTATGACGCTTAACAGATCATTTGTTAATATGCGTTATTCTTATATATTTGTTTTTTTAATTATCCTCCGAATCTGTAAATGATTAGTTTAGAGTTTTAGAGTAAACTTTTACAGTTTAGAGTTTTGTTGATGGCTTATTAATTTAAGTTATTATAAATTAGTATTTTTTGTTTTCTATATATATATATATATATATTAGGGCTGTTAAATGATTAATCGCGATTAATCGCATTCAAAATAAAAGTTTGTGTTTACATAATAAATGTGTGTGTACTGTGTATAATTATTTTATGTGTATAAATACACACACATGCTTGATATTTAAGAAATATTTGCATGTACATACTGTATATAGATTTATATATAATTTATATTACATATAAATATTTTTTATATAATTTTTTTTTTCTTAAATATATACATGCACGTGTGTGTATTATACACAGTACACACAAGTTTATTATATAAACAAACACTTTTATTTTGGATGCGATTAATCACAATTTATCGTTTCACAGCCCTAAATATATATAAACTGTCCATTTAACATGAATATTTTATAAATTACTTTCAAAAAAGGTCTAATTAAATTGGTCATCACTTCAGCCAATTTTATCAGTGCCATGATAAGTGCAAAAAGCCAGAAAACATGCATAATAATGTGAACAATCACATTATTTCGTTTTGATAACTTTCATCTGCTCATGCGATCCACAATCTCAAAAACCAAACTAAAACTAAATTATTTTTATCATTTCAATGCTAAATCGCACCAGTCTTTCAGAGTTCACCAGATTTAGTATAAAGACATTTGAAATTCATCATGAGCAAATGTACATTATCAACTTCCCCAACGTCCGGCGAATAGAACGTTTTGCTGCTTACTGTTGGGATCCACATTTTCACAGAGTTCGGTTTTGGCCTCGCCGTTTGGTCGGTCGCTGGGTTTGTGCGACAGACGCGAGGACATGGTGGCCGCCGTCACCACGGCCTTGAAGCTCCGCTTCCGCTTCTGCACGTTGAGCTCCGGGTGGAAGATGATGACGTAGACCTTGGGCATATAGAGCATTCCCAGAGCCACGGACGCGCTCAGATTCATGGAGATGGTCAGCGTGGTGGTCTGGATGTAGAGCTTTGGAAAGAAAGAAAAACACGGATGAAGTTAGTTTTATATTGGCATATAACAGCAAGGGAGTTCTCCAAAGAGGCATAACAAATGAAAAACAGCTTCATAAAGATCTTCAAAAAGAGCTATAAAAGTATAATGTTAGTAGTTCATGAATTATGTAGTCCATTATGTATTTCTCCAAACTTCGGAATGGGATTCAAGATGAAATGAAGAATAAAGTAAAATCTGAGGTCAGCACGAAAGGCACTCAATGTTGATGTCCTGGTGGGAGAATTCAAAGCGAAATGGATGATAATAGTCCTTAAAACCTCGAGTAGCTGTCATTGCCTGAGAGCACAGCTCTTGCACGGATGTACTTTTCTTGCATGAAAAAAAGGAGCTTGTCAAAGTATTATAATGAAGGCTTTCATGCCGCGACCATATCACATTAGTACTACGGCAAAGATTCATTTCATGTGGCAGTTAACGGCACTCTGGCAAGTATGTAATTACCGATATCCTCAGTGTGTTTAATCTTTAATGTAGTGCGAGTTCAAAGCCTGTTAGGAAGGTCACGGGTGCGTTTCAATTAAGGCAAGAGGACCCAGTCATGAATGAATTGTTGAGAATCATTCAAAAATGATTTGAAAACAATTTTCCCCCCCGCAAATTGTCACTGAAATTTGTTCTGATGGTCTTTCGTGAATGAGGCCCAGCATTTCTACTACGAGCATATCGATTGGCCAATAAAGCAACTCAAGTTGTGAAACCTAATTGGCAGAAGGTCAGATCCATTTTATATCTTATTCAGATCAAAAACCTCTCCTAATGGTGCGTTCACACCGGACGCGAATAGCGCGTCAGGTGCGAATGATTTCAATGTTAAGTCAATGCAAAGACGCGTTACGCGCGTAAAAAATTCCTGCGGCGCGTATGAGGCGTAGAGTGCGCCGCGGTAGACGCGAATACGCCTCATTCACGCGTCAAGTTCGCGCGAATGGCGAGAAATGAGCATCTGGCGCATTAAGCGCAAATGATTTATGTAGTGCTTTTTGTGCATTCACACGTTTGACGCGAATTCACGTTTGCCGCCCGAGTTGAAAAATCTGAACTTCTGCGTCAATTCGCGCCGCGTAAACCAATTGGAGCCTGCTTGCTGCTATCACGTGGTGAAGTGACGTGATAAACGGGGGAAGGCCCGATGTCATTTTAAATGTTTGGCCTCAATAAATGATTTTGTAATGACTAAATGCCTGCGTGAAAGAAGGAATGACATTGTTCAGATGTTAACTATTACACGTGTGTAATAGTTACAACTGTGACACGACACTGAACACTTGCAGTCATAGGCTATGAATGAGATTCTGAATGAGATGAAGAAAAACTCACATAACGTTAATTAAAGAAGTCGTTTGACCTACGTACGTAACGAGTCATTCATGTATTTTAACTTATATGTTTCATATAATAGAGCCGATCACTATAGATTGTGAATTTAAACATTTCTGGTTTACCAGAGGCAAACGTCAGGAAGACTAGCCGAGGTAAGGCTGCTCCAGGCGGGTTATGAGCGCCGAGCGCCCGGTGATCGCCTGGATCTCACAACTCCGAAACGTCAAATCAAATTTTTTTTAAATAGGCGCTATCTTTATAAACAAACCACAAATTTGAGCTTTACGCAACTACATTCTCGACTGAACAACTCTTAAAACTACATTTCGTGTCACAATAACAGTAGTAGCCTAATATTAAATTTCACAGGTAGCACTTGCCTCTCCTAGAAGAAGCGGATTTCGCCTCGGACGCGCGTCAATTTCGCTTTGGACGCGTGAATGATTTCAAAATGTTCAAGCGTCAAACTAGACGCGGCAGGCGCGAATTTGACGCGCTATTCGCGTTTGGTGTGAACGCAGCATTAGACATGAGGAAGGGTTTACTGGTCTAAGGGTATTTTTGGTCTGTGGGCGCCATAGCTCTAAATATGTATTTAGTAGAATTCTGTGATGGAAGTGATAATGGAAGAATGAGATTTAATGGTAATGGCAATTTTAATATATATATATATTTAAAAACTAAATGAAAAAATTTTTTCTTACTTAATTATTGCATTTTTGTAATCTATCTGTAACTACTAATTTTACACAATTACAGCTAGACTGGTGTGTAGATCAGAATTTCATGGCCCATATTTTTCCCTTTTCCATTTTTAGCACGTTATGAGAGCAAAGATCACAAACCCGAGCAACCGGGATAACTGCATTCCCGTGGGCTCTCAAATCACACAACCTTAAACATTTCCCAAAGAAAAAGTGTGAAAACCTCTAGGGGTGTCACATTAATTTGCCAAAACCAAAGTGAAAATGCAGTCGACTGACACATGATTCTTTCTGTGACGGAGATCGGCGCCTAATTCTACAGCTTTTCATTGGCCGCTGCAGATGTGTGATGCTGACCCTGGGATAGATGAGAGAATCCAGCATGCTTGACATAACAAAAACCATATTCGCTTCCCACACCGTGTCCAAACGAGGTGTGACGCGTCAAAGCAACGAGCGATAAAAGCTACTTCTGTTGCATGAATTCAAGCTTCTGTCACTTTTAAAACAACACAACTGGAATTCAACTTTGCTTTCTTCAAGGCCCAAATGCATATATAATGTAATTCACTGCCAAAGTTGCTAATGTATTTTTAAAATACATTTATATAATTACATATTTTTAAAATAATATCCAATTTTTCTCTCTCTAAAAACAAGTTACACTTTTTAAGTTACAACAAGTTACAAGTTTAAAATTTTTTAATGATGCATAAAAAAAAAAGTATGAAACAAACATAAATTATAGTGACATAAAAACAAATTATGTATATATATATATATATATATATATATATATATATATATATATATATATATATATATATATCAATATCAAGTCCATACAAATTTATTTTCATTTTCAAAAGTTTGCATTTTCAGGCCTCCAAAACTGTTGTCGTGTGAATGAACGGCCAAGATGCATAAAAAGCTTCCCGTTTTTAAGTAGAAAATGGTGATGTGTAAAAAAAAAAATGAAAATAATCATTAAAATAAAATAAACGCTAACTGAAATAAAATATTAGAAAACTTTATCTTATTGTAGTTGACAGGGCATCTTATTGTAGTTGACAGGCCCATTTTAATTTCGTTTACTTGATAAAAAAAAAAAAAAAAAATGGTAAACAATCTATATAGACATTTTTTTTTACTTATAAAAATGGCAAAAACACAACAAAATAAAAACAAATAATAACTGAAATTAAAATGGAAACAGAAACTATAAAATTTTATCTAACTCAAATACTAATAAAAACTTTAATAGTATCTCAATTTTATAAATAAAATAAACAAATTAGTTAATTAATAAACAAAAAGCAAACAATAAATAAATAAATACAAATTACAAAGAAAATGATCTTATTTTTCAGCGACCTCAAAGTCCTGTTAGAAAT
Organism: Phoxinus dragarum; assembly: GCA_033366665.1. Classification (NCBI taxonomy): domain Eukaryota; kingdom Metazoa; phylum Chordata; class Actinopteri; order Cypriniformes; family Leuciscidae; genus Phoxinus; species Phoxinus dragarum. The sequence goes on from JARPMJ010003319.1 coordinate 34,868, forward strand.
CTAATCCCATCTTGGGGTTTATTCTTTTTTTTAAATACGCTTCTAATTTATTTTGACCTTCACTGAATGCCGTAACTAAAGCTAAATGTCTCGTTTCACTGTCTGGTGCGCCTTCATTATGCAGTTTGACCTCTTTGGCGATTTTATGTGTAAAACTGGAACCAAATGACGTCAAAATAAAATATCAATGAGGACAGTCTGATCATGAACTTAAGCGTCAGGTTTCTTAATTATATAAATAATATTATAAGTATACAGTATATCACATATTGAATGGGTTTTGTGATGCACACAGGAAATAACCTTGTATAACGCACACACACACACACACACACACACACACACACACACACACACACACACACACACACACACACACACACACACACACACACACACCCTCTGGCTGCTGCTTAGCACTGATCAGCGTTAATTACTGAGCAATAAGTCTGAACACTCGCTCTCATCTGAAAACGTTTGGATGTGAAGGATGATACGGCGAAGAGGCAGAGTTTTATGGATGTGATTTGGGATAATAATGGATCAGTCAGAACCGGAGCATCCTGTTAATTACTGAGCAATAAGTCTGAACACTCGCTCTCATCTGAAAACGTTTGGATGTGAAGGATGATACGGCGAAGAGGCAGAGTTTTATGGATGTGATTTGGGATAATAATGGATCAGTCAGAACCGGAGCATCCTGGATATAAACAGCTCGATATATGAGGAACACCGATTCTACAGAGAAGAGTTTATAAAACATTGCAGAGAGATTGAAAATCGAACAAACAAGAAGTGGTCTAAAACAGCCATACTATAGATTCAAGAACTGGGCTGGGCTGTAGGACAAATATATATATATATATATATGACCACAGAAATGTGTCCACCGGTACTGATTTATATGTCAATATGTGGAAGAACTTTATGGTTGTCGCAACTTGCTGCATTTAAATGTGGCTTATTCAATAAAAATGTAGTGTCAAAATAAATTTTATAATAATAAACCAGAAAATAAGATTATTCATTACAAATAAATAAGTGTGACAACATCAATACAAAAACATGAGGTTTCCAATTATGTAACACTTGAGAAAAAAAGCAGTAAACATAATATTTTAAATAGAATCTGACTGTAAATTTTAATTTTGTAAATGTATATATATATATATATATATATATATATATATATATACACACACTCCTGGTATATACAGTGCATCCGGAAAGTAATCGCAGCGCTTCACTTTTTTGTTATAGCCTTTAAATTAATTATTTTCCTCAAAATTCTACAACCAATTCCACATAATGACACCGTGAAAAAAGTTACCAAGTCATCAAAGCTATCATATCAAGTTATCAAACGTTATTCGCAAAGATTTCAAACAAACTTATTTCATGTTGTCATTATGGGGTATTGTGTGTCGAATTTTGAGGAAAATTATGAATTGAATCCATTTTGGAATAAGGCTGTAACATAAAATGTGGAAAATGTGAAGCGCTGTGAATACGGATGCAGTGTATATACAATCAATCAATCAATCAATCAATCAATCAAAAGGTCAACAAGGTCCTTTATTGGTATATTATTGCGGCTATAAAAATAGTCTAACGCATTTTCCCAGAGCTCGAATTAAAGACCATATGTCACAGGATTTGTGTGCCATTGCAAAGCTTAAACAAACACTGTCCCACACTAAACCTCATTTGTCAGACTAAAACCAGTTTCCACGGTCTTAAATCACCTGAACACATCAACTAAGACAGCCTCATTAACACCGGTGACAGACAAATTCACAATCCACCGCCTTATGACAACATGCAATTTAAATAGATAAGAATTCAATTGGTGCGCCGACCCCTGGCATGATCACATGCTAATCCTGGCGATCTATCAGCCAGATTCCTGCAGTCTCGTGTCTTTCTACGCTCTTCCTCCGTCAAACAAAGACACTGGGATGCTGGAATAGGCACTGGAGATGCATTTCACTTTAGTGCTACTCATACCAAGGCTGAACCCTCTTCTAAGCAACGTCTTTGCCTTAAAACCCCGTTTGTGAAAACCAATCCTCAAAATGACGGCTTTTGATGTGTTCAGAGAGTCACACCTTATAGAGGAAGCAAAACATCCTACGCACGCCACAAGAGAGGCTTCCCGAACGGCACACAAGCGTCAGGCGGCTTCAGATAGGAAGGGACTTATTATATAAAGTGACATACATACAGTAACAGAGGAAGTCGACTCAAACTGCGCTGTGATGTAGTTTACCGTCACGCCGGATGAAGGGTGACACATTTGGCACTACTGAGAAACGCAATCGCGGGAGACATACAGTAGGCGGGAAGGCAAGACTTCTCTCGGATCACCTTACGTGCAAAAGGACAATGCCTTTTTGTCATCTAAAGATGCTTTTCTTTTCATTGAGAGACTCTTTTTGTTTGGTTGGGTGTCAGTGAGTAATTCAGCTTGAAACTTGCAAAGGCAGCTACACAAAGACACAATGAGCTTATTGATCGCGTTCTCAAAGACCCACTTCAACTATCCACCGGCAACGTCGGAAAGAGGAACGTCCCTATGGCGGAATGCGGAAAAATGAAGTCTTCTGCGGTCGTCACGCCAAACACGTTTTTAGCAGCATTTCAGAAGCCGGATCATGATGCGAGTTGACATTTGCTAGGTTTTTTGCATTTCCTAAAGAAAATGTCAGTGGGTTGGAAGCCCGTTTCTGCCAAAATTATGACTTAGTTTCTCGTAATTGCGTCTTTATATCTTATGTTGTGACTTTAAATCTCACAATTGCAACTTTGTTACTCATAACTCAGACTTTATACATCACAACGTGACTTTATATCTCGCAACTGCGACTGTTTCTCATATTTTCAACTTTATATCTCACAATGTGAATAGATGTTGCAAATCCAACTTTGTTTCTTGTAATTGTCTTCTCATAGTTTAGACTTTTTCCTGTATTTGTAGTTTTGTAATTGCAGTTTTATTGTAATTTACAGTCTTAATGTGAGTTGATGTCAAAATTACAATTTGTTCCTCATAATTGAGACTTTATATATCACAATTTGACTTTATATCAAGCATTTATGATTGTTTCTTGCAATTTCAACTTTTTCTTGTAATTGGCCCTTTATATCTCTCAATGTGCCTTTATATCTTGCAATTGCAAATTTGTTTCTCGTAATTGAGACTACATCACAATTTGACTATAAATCATGCATATGCGACTATGCTTCTCATAGTTTCGACTTTTTCTTGTAGTTGGCCCTTTATATCTCGCAATTGTGACTTAGCTTATCATAATTGCAAATCTATATTTTACAATACGGCTATATATCTCATAATTGCAACTTTACATCTCTCAAAATTACTTAATGTCTCACAATTACAGCTTTGTTTCTCATAATGGCAACTTTGTATCTCAGTGTAACATACTATTATACAACTGTGAATTTGTTTCGACTTTTTCTTGTAGTCGGCCCTTTATATCTTGCAATTGTGAGTTTGTTTATAATAATTGCAAATCTATATTTTACAATGTGACTAAATGTCTCATAATTGTAAGTTTCGTGTAACTGCGACTTCATATTTTTCATAGTTGTAATTGCTACTTTATATCTCAGTGTAACATTATATCTGGCAACTTTGACTTTGTCATATTTTCAACATTATATATTTTGCAATTCCAACTTTGTTTCTAGTAATTGAGACTATATATCACAATTCGACTATAAATCATGCATTAGTGACCATGCTTACAGTAGTTTAGACTTTTCCTTGTAATTGTAGTTTTGTAATTGTAATTTTATTGTAATTTACATCCCTCAATGTGAGTTCATATCTCAAAATTAGAACTTTGTTTCTAAAAATTTAGACTTTATATATCACAATTTGACTTTATATCAAGCATTTATGGTTGTTTCTTGCAATTTCAACTTTTTCTTGTAATTGGCCCTTTATATCTCTCAACGTGCCTTTATATCTTGCAATACATTTGTTTCTCTTAATTATGATTTTATATCTCTTAATGTAACTTTATATTTCACAATTGTGACTTTGTTTCTCATTACTACAACTTTATATATCAAATTACTTTACATATCGCAACGGTTTCTGTGACTTTGTTTCTTGTATTTTAAACATTATATCTCACAATGCAAATATATATCTTGAAATACCAAACTTGTTTCTCGTAATTGACACTTTATATCTCACAATTTGCAAATAAATCATGCATTTGTGACATTTACTTGTAATTGGACCTTTATATCTCTCAGTGTGGCTTTATATTTCACAATTGTGACTTTGCTTCTCATAACTGCAACTTTATATCTCAAAATGACTTCATATCTTTAAACTGTGACTTTGTTTATCATATTTTCAACTATAATATATATCAAAATTTGAATAACCATGTATGTGCGACTATGATTTTTCTTGTAATTGTAGCTTTCTTGTAATTTACATCTCTCAATGTGACTTCATATCTCACAATTCCAACTTTGTTTCTCGTAACTGAGACTTTATATATCACACGCAATTACAAGAAAAGATATCGCAATTATTTCCCCCAATCGCTACTTTGCTCTTGACTTTAAAATGTTATTTATGAAACTGATATATTTTTGTTTGGAATAATATGCACCAAAGAATAAGACCAGCACAGTGCATTAAAATAAGTAAATGAGTTCTCATCCAGACAAAAGGTCAGTTGCAACACTGCATTTTTCTGAAACCCACTTGACAACACAAAGCAACCCACTTAATTCAGAGTGATGGGTGGATCTATTTGGAATGCATTATGTTTCATTTACATTTAAAATATCTGTAGACGAGGATGTATAGCATGTAAGAAGCGGTCTGAAATGCTTAACTGGCATGACTAATCCTAAAAAAAGAACTACGCATACATTAGCTTGATTGCAATCCAGATTTCCATGCATCCTCATGAAACAAACAAAGCTAAGCGTTGGCGGTACCAACACACAAAAAAGGCCCTTTCTGTATGACACACATGTATATGTCTAATCCTACGCTTTGAAGTGCATGCATGTGTACACCGCAGTGTGAAGGAAGAGACAGCATGCCACATCGCTATAAAATCTGAGACACCTGCGTTCACTGACCTAAATCCACACGGGAAGGCCACAGATGGCATAAATAAAACAGCTCCCTGCATTAAACATGGGTCAACACTCATGCATGCACTGTATCCTAAACTCAGCATTGCATGCATTTTCACTGAAACGGCATATTCATTTACAAAAAGCACCTGCTTTGTTGTAGTGTAATGGTACAGTCGAATTTGAAGTCGCTAATATTCATATGGATGTTTTTTAATTCAATGTACACACATTTAATATTCATTACATTCAGTAAGGTAGTGGCCATAAGCAGTAAGCTGTTACAATTAATAAGTCACTCATTTATATTTGGGTCATTCCTAGATTGGTGAATTTGATAAACAATACTAAATATTTTACGGTAACACTTAATTTTACAGTGTCCTTTATGCATAATTTACTGTTATTACTATGGTAAGTACGTGTAACATGCAACATTACATGCAACTAACTCTCAACCAAACCCTAATCCTACCCTAACCTACATGTAAGTACATGTAGTTGCTTAATATTACTCAGTACTTATATATAATTACACTGTAACAATTAAGTGTAACCTATTTTACATTATTTTCATGCCACATGGCTTTCTATGCATAGATGTATCCTGTTAACAAACAAAAATCTGATTTTGATTAGTATGAATCATAGTAATTTAAAAAACACACATTTGAAGCACTTGAAAGAGAAATTCCCATGTTCAAAATCATGTCTTCTCGATTTCCATTTGAAATAATGGTTACATACTGTATACGGAATGATTTTAAATTAGCAATATTGAGGAACAGTATATTCATTTTGACACAAAATACATAATTTATTGTGATACATAGTTCTTTTAAATGTGTAAAACCATTAAATTAGGTAGTCTCTCAAACTCCAGTCCACCCTGTTACATTGCTGTTACTTCCCCTTTTAAAATCTTAAACGTATGGACAAAGTCACATGACTTACTCCAGAAGTATTAGTCATGAACTTTCCTCTCTTTTTTTTTTTTCATTTTTAGAAGACCTATAATATTAGACTTATAATAAGAAGTCTAATATTGTAAAACATAACGTCCACCCTGTTGTGTCACTTTATTTATCTTTTTTAAAATAGATTTTATATATCCATTATAATTCTTCCTAAATGTTAGACTTCTGCTAGCATGTTGTTCTTTCCTAGCTAGTTCTTCCTAAACTTAAAGCGTCCACCCTGTTACCCATTGCATTGTGACAGGGAAGGACACATTTCCAAGCCCACATGTGAAATATTTGGTCGGAATTATTAAGTAATACTATTATCCAGAGCAGGACGAATGTGCTTTTCCGATTGACAGACATTTTCTCACTCTTTTTTCATCAAACTTGGAGTGTGTTTCCCGTACAACGACGCAACTCGCTGCTTGACTACAATAGTACGATGCATCGTTGAAGAAATCAACTAGCTAGTCGCGACCATAGATATACATAATAAAGACTAGATGTCTCGTCCGCGCTGCTGGCCAATGGAGGTCGACGTCCGCACCTGGCGGCCATCTTGTCACAGTCAGCTCGCTCACTCGTAACATTGTGTTTTAATGGTACATGTACTTTTTAAATAACCATAACTTGCTCAATCTTCTACCGATTTTCAAACGGGTTGGTTTGTTATAAACATCAGAGTTATAGCCACGTTAATACCGTTTGTAAGAAACCAAACCGTTTGTAAATCCATCAAGATTTCAGCGAGATAAGAGTATTTGTGTTCATGCAGATCACTCACCTAACATCAGGTACCACAGAGCCCGCCAGAAAGCGTGCCAAGATGGCCGCCAGGTGATTACGTTAGAGACTCCGCCGTAAGACATCTAGACTTTATTATTTCTATGCCCAAACCCACCAAACTGTGGGAATGACTATGTAGCTCCTCCCATAAACATATTTTGATTGCCTGTGATTTATTGCTTCAACTTTCACTTACTTGTCGCACCTGGTCAGGGCACAGAAGTCTGTGTGTCTGTTTACGCAAGTTAATTCAGACCCGACAACAACACCTGCAGGTCAGGCAAACTCTTTGTCCCTTTGTCAACCTTTGTCATTTTCCCACCTGCTCTCCATGTGCATCTTACGTGACTCATCCTCAGCCCAGGTGGCCTAGCCTACATGCTGACCACCAACACAAGCAGACACGAGGCCACTATCCAGTGTGCGTGTTGCTCGGTGGTGCTCCTTAAATCGGCGACGAAGTGAAAATTTGGTGTAGGTTAATCCTTGCGCATTTATAATTACGGATGTTCCAGTCAGAAAGCAAATGTAGGCTGGGATTATGCAAATTAATGCATAAAAGGCACATAATGAGATTTATTGCAACAGCCCGCACCTGCTAGGGGTATGATTGCCGATTATGTTCGGAATCAGTACGCAAGGAAACAAACGCTAACCAGGCTTTTTTGAAAGCATATTCAGCAGAGGGAAACGAGAGGCCGTGATTGAACAAATGTGTTATGATTGGCTACTTGATGACTCTTTTGGCTTTTAAATAGTTATGCTTGCTCAGATGTCAGCATGGATTAGTGACTGCATAGAAAGGATTCATACTGGTTATGGAACGCTTTCCGCACGTGACATCCTTTTTAAATTATTTCAACAATAATGGATATTGCTGACACCAAAATCCAGGTGGGGGAAATGTGATCATTCGGCTGATCGTTTTTCAAATCTATATCATTATTGTTATTATTATGAATTAAAAAAAATATATATATTTTGTTAATAAAATTATATATATATAAACTAAATTGATTGATAATAATAATAATTTTGTATATTTTAATAATAATAATAATTTATTATTATTATAATAATAATCAATTTACAATCAGACAATAATAATATTAAATATGTATTATTAAAAATCAACAAACAAACAAAATAATATTATATAATAATAACAGTATTAGCCTATTATTAGGTTTAGATAATAATTTGTAAGACTGATTCAAACCAATATCTCCAGAGTTTTTCTTACTAGCAGAAATTGTTATTATTATTATTATTAATAATACGAATAGATTTACAATCAGCAGATATTAATACTACTACTACTACTAATAATGTAATATAATATTATTAAACGATTTACAATCAGACAATACTAACAATATTATTATTATTGCAGAATAATCAAACAAACAAACAAACAAACAAACAAACAAACAAACAAACAAACAAACAAACAAACAAACAAACAAACAAATAAATAAATAAATAAATAAATAAATAAATAAATAAATAAATAAATAAATAAATAAATATCATTATTCGCCAATTATTAGGTTCAGAGAATATTTTCAGTATGATTCAAACCAACATCTCCGGAGTTTGTCTTATTGACAGAAAGATAAAAATAATGGTTTGTTCCTAAATTAAATCTATTAGCATTAAAAGCAGTTTTAGTTTTATCCGGTTCAGATTTTTGTTGATGTGGAAAATCTAGATCTTTAATTGCGCAAGACATTCACTTTCCCTGTGGCAAAGCAAGAAGGGACCCGCGATCCATCCGCCTACACAGCCATAAAACAACTACAAGCTCTAAAATAATGAATGAGCCCCGGGTAACTTCATCCACTCAGCCTTGAGAGTCGCCGGAGAGGAGCATTTCACGGTATATGCCCCCCTTCAGACCACAGACACGATAAAACACCGGACTTTAGAGAGCTGAAAGCGCCGCTGAGAGACAGAGGCAGAGTTTCTCTGTTCATTTAAGACAAGAGTAGTTCAGTCGCAGGCTAATGACTCTCGCATCTTACAGCACATATACAGTATGCTCTCATCAAAAATACATGTGTAGTCTCTTCACAAACACGTGAGTGATGGTCGCCTGTGTGGAAGGTGCTGCAAAGGTCAGGGATGATTACACTATTCCATAACCTTGCCTGTTATGATCACTGGAATTCTGATTCAGACAATTAGCTAATAAATTCATGAAAAATATGTACCTTTTCCATGATTCATACTGTAAGCCCGTCTAAATCGGTCCAATGGAGGTATCCGATAGAACGGGTGAAGGTCTCTGCGCGTTACTGTCTTTTCCGCGTGGCGTAAAGTCATTTATTGTGTCTTTAAATAGTTATTTCCACTGAAAAAGTTTGAATTTTTACATTACAAAACTTTAAATGGCATTTTCTCAAAATTAGTTTTTTTGTCATTCTCCAGAACAAACATCTCAGCCGATGTACACCAAACTTTCCAGTTATACACTTAGCAGTATTCTGAAGATATGTTCAGAGGGATTTGTTAATAAATCATTCCTGGCCTGATTTATGTGTCATTTTTATAAAAAGAATATGGCGAAAATTATTTTTTTAAGGCTATGGACAGTATATTTTGATTTAATGAAAGCACATATCCTGAAATCCCTCTGAAATTATTTTTTCATCTTGTGTGTAAGTAAAAAAAATTAAACAATTGTTTTACACCTGGCTTTATCATATGTTCAGATCTATCTACCGAAAATATATGCAAAATTGAGCATATTTAATGAGATAATGCCTAATTTGCATAATTAATCATACAAATTTCAAAAACTTGTAATACTTTTTTTTTATATACTTGTGTAAGTAATCAACTGAGGAAGTTTCATGGTCATATCTATTTTTTTTTAAATGTTACCCTATTCACCCGTAGTGTCTCGCCTTAAAATATTGAGCTTGGTCTGATGATAGCCAGACTATAGGCCACAACTACAGATACTTCTCTTATAATAGCTTTGGATTTCCAAGAAAAAACAAGAAATACCAAGAAATAGTTTGGTTTCCCAAGTACACTTATCTAAAGTAGCATTAAATTAGAGGTAAGACACCCAGATTTAGGTTGGTCAAGCACCATGTTTGCTGCCCTAAATGGAAATTAAATTATTGTCTTTGCAAACCACGTACACTTGAATTAGCGCCAAATATTAGTCATCACTAATCTGAGGCAAAACTTGAGGTAACATACGAATCTGTTTAAAGGAACACTCCACTTTTTTTGGAAATAGGCTCATTTTCCAACTCCTCTAGAGTTAAACAGTTGAGTTTTACCGTTTTTGAAAATCAAAAGTTGTGATTTTATAGGCCAATATGACTAGGAACTATACTCACATTCCTGCATAATAATCCAGGAACTGCTGCCGTACCAGCTGGCACAATGATATTACAAACTTAGTGCCGATCACGTTGGAAGTTACCTAGCTGGGGACTATTTTCAGGCGCTGCGTAATATCATTGCGCTGCTGGTACGGCAGCAGTTCCCCGATTATTACGCAGGAATGAGAGTATAGTTCCTAGTCATATTGGCCTAGAAAATCACAACTTTTGATTTTCTGTCGGCCATAGTACACGATGTAACTACAGAAGAGTCAAGTTTTAAATAGGAAAAATATCGAAACTCTTTGGTCATTTTTTTGAGAGAGATGCTAACGGTCTAATCAGATTCAATTATCTATGCTAAGCTATGCTAAAAGTGCTACTTTCAGACCCGGAGATCGGCTGAATGGATTCGAAAACGGTAAAACTGTTTAACTCTGGAGTTGGAAAATGAGCCTATTTCCAAAAAAAGTGGAGTGTTCCTTTACTTGGGGAAAATAATAAGTCAGTCGGAATAATGTAACAATTAGAAATTGGGAGGTGATCAACTCAAGTGTGATCGTGTCTTGAATGGGGATGGTAATAAAGCAAGAGAGTTCAAATGTTAAAAAAACGAACATCCTATTACCAGCATAATAGGAAAAGTGGACTCTTTTAAGATTTGAATATGTTTATTTTTGTCTGATACTGGCCAATATGGGATTGGCTGGCAATACACAGGCAGATAAAGCAGCATATGAAGCACTTCAGTTGGAAATGACAGAACGTAATATACCAGCATCTGACGTTAAACCCATTTTGAATCTGCACATTTACAATAAATGGCGAATGGAATGGAACGAATGCGTATAACAAACTAAATGAGGGGAATTCTGCACTAAATCAAGGAGTTATTGTTATTATTTTGAAAATAGACCAGGTTGTATATACGGGAAGTCAAATTGGTCACTCAAGACTCATTCATATTTATTGAAAGAGGAACCAGTTTGTGATTTGTGTAAGACTTTCTTGAGTGTAAAACACATTTTAATAGGGTGTCCATTTTGAAATGATATTCGACAACGTTTTTATTCAGAAAATACATTAATGGACATTTTTAAAAAGGTTTCTCCTGGAATCATTTAAGAATTTCAATCACATATTGAATTGAAAGATTCTATATAATTGTGATTATTACTGTTGTTATATATGTATGTTTCTGTATATTGATTGTTTTTAAGACAAAATTGTTAAATGATTGTAAACAATGTATAGTCATACGTATTTAAAAAATTATATTTGATTTTACTGTTGATTTTGCCATGGATATAGCCATTGCTGCTGATATGGTGTTAAAATGAATGAATGAATGTGAGTGAGTGAGTGAGTGAGTGAATGAATGAGTGAGTGAGTGATTGAGTGAATGAATGAGTGAGTGAGTGAGTGAGTGAGTGAGTGAGTGAGTGAATGAATGAATGAATGAGTGAGCGAATGAACGAACGAACGAGTGAATGAATGAATGAATGAATGAGTGAGCGAATTGATGAACGAACGAACGAACAAACAAACGAACGAACGAGTGAATGAATGAATGAATGAATGAATGAATGAATGAATGAATGAATGAATGAATGAATGAATAAATGAATGCTATTATTTGTATTATTAAGAGTGCAGCAACAACAACAATTATTATTATTATTATTAGCAATTACTATTTGGACATTATAATTATTGACAGCAATTATTATTTGGACAACATTATTATTATTATTATCATTATTATTATTATTATTATTAGGAATGCAGCAGCAAAAACAACAACAATAATAATAAAAATAAAAAGTATTATTATCATTATTATCAACAACAACAGCAATAATATTATTATTCATAATAATAATAGTATTTGTATTATTATTATTAAACAACAACGATTATTGTTATTATTATTATTAAGAGTGCAGCAGCAAAAACAACAACAGTTATAATAATAGTAATAATAATAATAATAATAATAGTAGTACAAATAAAAAGTATTATTATTATTAACAAACAATTATTATTTTGACAACGTTTTTATCATAACAACAACAGCAATAATATTATCATTAATAATAATATAATTATTATTATTTTTAATTATACAATAACAACTATTATTATTATTATTATTATTAACATTATTATAAACAGTGCATACTGCTTTCGAGTTATCCGATGTTGTTAATAATAATAATGGGAAATGTATTCAGAGTGTTTTTAATGCATTAATATGCAGTTGCTCTGGTGTTCTGATGGTTTCTTGCCTAACTGTCAAAAGAGTCCCTTACATGATACGGCCCGGGTCCCTCCTTCAGCATCCGCCCATTTCAACACCCCTAACCCTAGCAAGCAGCACTAACACAAGCAATTGCTTTCACAACTCAAATACAAAATACAGCCTCTCGGTCTGTGCATTCGGCATCGTCCCGGAAGAGCGTCACTGAAGTGCCTCAGTCTCAAGCCCTCATCAGTGAAACCCCACACACGACTCTATCAGCGACTCTAATCTGTGTGCTGGTGTCCCGCGCTCACAGCGGCTGATGAAAAACACCCCCAAGGCCTCCTTGAGCTAAACACTCACTGTCTGAAGCCTTCAGTTGGTGTTTCCCAGCGCTGTGCCAGGCGTCACTGGGCCAGGGCGGGGAACTAGGACACTTCAAGAGGACAAAAGAGACTCACAGGAAGAAACATCAACCCGAAATGCAAGCTCCTCTAGCTTTGCTCGGTTCCTTCTTGATGTTTTCTTGTGAGCGAGCAACATTTCTGTGTTTCGTGAGTGCTGGGAACATTGCGAGTGTGTCGCGCACATTTAAAAGGTGCTGGCATTGGTGTGTAGAGTCCAGGAAGCTGCTTTGAAACTGATGCTTTACAAACTACAAACTTTTTATGTAGAGTAGTCAAAAAAAGACAGTTAAAGATATAACTAAAAGGGTTTTATTTGACGTGAGACAACAAGGGTATCAATTACACAGCATTAAATCTGAAAACTTGCTCACCTTTAAGATTTTTGTTCAATATAACACAAAATGCAACTAATAAAACTAGAAATGGTTATATAACTGAATCAAAAAGAGTCACAAACAGCAGTTTAACTACATTTCTGTACCATTTTGTATGACTTTTCTAGACTTATAAATATAAAAAGATGTACTTTATCTGATAATATATTTTTTTACAAATATGAATAAATACTGTAACAAATGTTTTTGTTGTTGTTGTTTAGTTAATGCATTAACTAATCTGACCTTATTGTAAAGTTTTACCAATTTTACCAATTAGAATGAAAATAATTATTCATAATGAATAGTTATTAACTTTAACACACATTTTTTTTATAGATAGACGTTTTCATAAATCATTTTTACACAAATTTTTCACAAGGTTACATAAAACGTCAATATAAATAGTTAAATATCATTATTATTATCAATGTAAATTATTATGAATAATTAATACTGCTTAACTTGAATGCACGTTTTATAATTATAAATAAAAGTGAATTATTATGAATAATTAATAATGCTTAACTTGAATGCACGTTTTATAACAATAAAAAAAAGTTATTTAAAAAGGTTACAATAATTATATATATTATTATAAGAATGACAATAATTATGAATAATTATAATATATTAAAAAATGGTTTCAAAAATTTTCATTTAATATGCAGTCTGAAAAAAACTAACTGATTCGTTAAAATGAGAAAAAGCTAATTCGCGTCATGAACGATAACTATATTAGCGTCCACACCAACGCGCGATAATGTTCAGTTTATTGTCAGCGTCTGCTGCAGTTTTGTCGTCTGTCACTTTAAATGCTCGAGCTCATTAGAGCAGGATGGATTCTGATTGGCTGTCAATATTTTTATCGTTCATCAGCTGGGGGGGGAAAAGTGTGCTTTGGGAACACTTTAGATGAGTGTGTGATTATTGCCTCAGTTCAATGTAGAGTGTTTTTGCACTACAGAACAATTTCTTGGAAAAGTAGTTAGAGGAAAAGCTATGCAATTTAAAAACAACAATAACAAAACACCTGAGCTAAGCTTTTTTGCATTGTTACTTTAAGCTAGTTACTCCTCAACCACTGCAATTTTCATTTACACATTGTTACCTAAAGTTTTGTCAGTAGGCCTACAAACGTTCCCTGGGAATCAAACCTTGCCACTGCTAGCATAATAGCCGTTGAGCTACAGGAACTACAAGTGTTCAAAACAAATACCCTGAGAAAAAAAAACACTATTCTTTGTATTTAGTCACAGAATAAAAAGCTGATAGCAGCTTTTCTTCACATGCTGCACGTTCAGGCAGATTTCCGTACAGTCGTGTTTTACCGGCTTCTGCTTTAAACATGCTCGCGAGCGGGGAAAGCTAATGGAGGCAACGTGCGGCTAATGAATTTGGGTCACACTCCAGCGGAGACGCTCTCTAAGGTCCTCTCCGATTTTCAGAGAGTCAAAGACTGAGTTCTGTTTTAAAAAATAACTGAAAATAAATGGGAACATGTATAGACTGAAATCTTTTTTATGAGCATCACATCCATCTATTCAATGATGGTAAGTAAACAATTAAAATGCAATACTGTTACAGACTCATTTCCCTTGAACTGCTCCTCGATTTCATGTAATACTTTTCAGTCCACCATCAAACCTTCAGTAAATATCAAACATTCATAAATTTCCCTACTACCCCCCACCCCCCACCCTTCATGCTGTTGCCATGGAGACGGCCATATAAAGTAGCGAGATTGACGAGCATCTCTCTTCTGCAGCAATGTCAAAGAGTTTTGTACTGCCACGGCAAACCCCTTAAGAACAGACTCTGCAACACAAACCGCTCACAAAGGTTATAGTGGCGAGCTTTTAGTCGTTTTTAGTAAGGGAAAGTGTGAGACTGCCATTACCGCACACTCAAAAAGTGTAAAGTGACAGACACGGAGCCCTGAGGGACGCCCCATTAAACTTAGCTGCTTAGCTTCACTGCTTGCCTGCAGACGCCGGCTCGCAAACAAGACAGATTGTTTACATATAAGACATTCTTCACGCAAGGCAGGGGTAACAATGCATTTTACGAAATGCAGGGAGAAGATTTTAACAGCCAGCTAGACACTTTTCAGGAAGATTCTGCCATTTGTTTCTGAAATCTCAAACGTTGTATTGTGTTTGATTGCATTTTGTGCTGGAAAATAATTTTCTTTGGATAAAAATGGCTGACTCTAAATGAATAAGGTTTATTTCATAGCTAATATTTTATCTAGCCACAATACATTGAGAAAATTACTTTCAAAACTTTCTCTCAGATTTTACAAGTAGAATTTACCAATAATTACAAAGAAACAGCAAGTAACACATTTCAGTTAAACGAAATGTTATTTTCTTTTAAACACACATATAATCATATACACACATATATATACACACACATATAATCATATTTATATACATTTGATTTTTTTTTTTTTTTTTACACAGCTCATTTCATCTCAATGTTGCAAAAGTATTATTCGGGCAAAATTGTTTGATGTAGTCGAAATTGTGCATGCCATTTTTTTAAAGCTACACTGTGTAACTTTTTTAGTTTATTCTTAGCTAAAAACACTTAGTTCTTTCAAAAATATATGTGCTCATTAATGTATATTTACTTCGTTCAGGTAATAAAGTATTCTCGTGAGTGTATTATATACCATTGAAAATACATACGGGTGAGGGGTTCGAATGTCGGTCGCCATCTTGAAAGTACATTAGCCAAAGAGGGACATACCCGTTAATTCAAGCTTCGCCTTTCGCGTCTCCGCAATTCACTGGCACCGGCCCTGTTTTTATTTTTTCCTTTCCCTCTACCTCTACCTCTACCTCTCCCTCGCACCTCCGTCACATCAACTGATCTCTGCTCACGGAAAAAATTATATAGCCTACAATGTAAACATTGCCTTACGCTAGTGATGTCGTACAGAATAACGATAGCACTGATAAAAGTTACTTTACTAAGATTAGCTTGCATTCGTCTGGGACTGATAGCTGATGTTAGCAATTAAATGGTAAAAAAATTACGAAAACAAAAAACTATTCTTCATTTCACATAGATGTCATAACCTATATGTTAACTGACAAATTAAATTACTGCAAATTATAATAGTTTTTTAAAGTAACCTCATCACTTGAAGGAATACTCATGGACGAGGTCGAACTGGAAGCCATGTTAATCTTGGACTACATTGGCCACCGTAGGAGTTAAAACGAAACCTTTACACCGCTAGATGGGGTAAAAATCACACAGTGTAGCTTTAAGGAAAATGATCAAAATTACTTTTTTCATTATTTGTTTAGAACAGATCATCATATTTTTAAACATTGTAATTGTAATTGTAAAAATAAACATTGTTTTTTTTTATAGTTTTAGAGTGAAAGTTTAGATCTGGGACAAGGGTCCATTCATCCATTCCATCCAATCCATCCATCCATCCATCCATCCAACCCAATCCAATCCAATCCAACCATTCATTCATCCAATCCAACCAATCCATCCATCCATCCATCCATCCATCCAACCCAATCCAATCCAATCCATCCATCCATCCATCCATCCATCCATCCATCCATTCATCCATCCATCCATCCATCCATCCCATTCATCCATCCATCCATCCCAATCCAATCCAATCCAATCCAATCCAATCCAATCCAATCTAACCCAACCCAACCAATCCAATCCAACCATTCATTCATTCATCCAATCCAATCCAACCATCCATCCATCCATCCATCCATCCAACCCAATCCAATCCAATCCAATCCAATCCAACCCAACCATTCATTCATTCATTCATTCATCCAATCCAACCAATCCATCCATCCATCCATCCATCCATCTATCCATCATCCATCCATCCATCCATCCATCCATCCATCCATCCATCCATCATCCAACCATCCATCCATTCATCCAACCATCCATCCATCCATCCATCCATCCATCCATCCATCCATCCATCGGGACATACGTGTCTGAATTTGAAGAATAAAACATGATAAACAAACACACAAAACCAATCAATCAATCAATCAATCCATCATCCACCCATCTAGATATAAAAGTGTCTGAAGTTGAAGAATTATTATTAAAAAAACAATAAAACAATAAAACAAAAAACAGGCTGCTCCATAAAAAACAAGAATATAAGTCTGGAGCACTTTGTGCTTTTTGAAACACTTTGTAAACAACTGAACTTGGCTCATTGTAACTGTGATACAAATGACACTCAACTTCCAACAGGCTGTAATTATCAACCACAAATTAGAGTCTCTGTAGCGCTGATTGAAAGCTGCATAATTCTGACAAAAGAGGCACTGTTTCATGTCATGCACACTACATTTTCATACGCAAATGTGCCATTTCAGACGATGCTGCTCAAAGCACAATAAACCAATGCTACCATAGCTGACACTCACTCGCTGATACAACTGTAATTTAAGTGGACACTTAGCCCTTAATGGACTGTTTACAGGATGTTCATTGCATTCCCTCTCTGGCATGAGCTACGTAACATCCTAAAGATTTTGGTCTTGTTCCAAAAGTAGGCACTGATGGAATTTGGTTTTCTTTAGTCATCATGTTGCACCCAGACCGTTTCATTCTGCTCGCCTCGAGAGGGAAACCACAACCTCAGCAATGACACGAGTGTAGTTTTTGGATGCCTTGGTGTCTCGAGTACCAAAATGAGTATGATTATTGTGTAATTGCCAAGTCTGGATAATTTGAGAAGCGGAGAGGTGTTCAATTCAGTCTCATTATATCACAATTACAGTTCTCTAACTGTAATTGGCAATAAACCAAAAGTATTATGTTAAAATTAACATGAAATTAAAACGACTTACTTCTTAATCAAGTTCCTGCTGCTACTGTGGACGATTCACGAGTACACATTATCCTGAAAGAATAACGTTTTCGTAATTTCATTTTGGAATATTCCAGCCTAAATAGTTCATTAAGCGGCTTTTTTATGGCATAATATAGTTTATGGGGGTAAAAACATATTTTATAAAGATTATAATTTTAATTTTATACAAAAGAAAGTTGTATAATCACACATAACTTTACACAGAAAAGGTTAGTAAGCTAAATTTCCACACTTAAATATTGTTAACATATTTTGGCTATGCTATTGAAATGTATTGTGACGTACTGAACCCATACAATTCAATATGGCAACACATATATAGTTGTAGGCTCACATTATGCTACATTATGTATGCTACACACACACACACACACGCACACATATACATATACATACATAATAAAATGTGTGGTACATCTATATTTACATGCATACAGCCGCAGTCTATGTCGAATATATCCAAGTGCAATTCCCGTCTAACAGATGTACGTCACGGCGCTCTAGCTTTTATATTTATATATTAACCTTTTAAAAATAAATCACAGACAGCCGGTTTCATTGGGTTATGTAAAACATCATACCTGTCCAAGAGAGCGTCTATAAATATCCCTTGTGTTTGGTTAGCTAGTGGAGAGATAAGATAATTTACCATTTAGAGCCTGGGACCCATTGACAGTATCCCCGGCCGCCGCTGTGATTAATGGTGTGGTCAAATATAGCCTGCCTATTAGTCTCATGTAAAAAGCATCTGGGCACACGATGTCATGGAGAAAACAAGGGCGGGAAGAGAAAGCACGAGGGTTAATAAACAGTGATGCTACATCAGGCAGAACACAGCTGTAATCTGACCACTGGGTCACATTTTAACCGTAACACAGTGTGCTGTTCGGATTCACACGCGCTCCGGGTCTGACAGATGCTCAAGGGCTTCCCCGGAGGGTGACAGATCAAGACGGGGAGATCTATAAAACACCAGCCCTGTCTTACCCCAGCTACTGAGATCAAGAACAATAATTTCAATCATTGGGAAACCTTTCATTAATTTCATCAATCTTCAAAAACAAAGTTATTAGACAATTTGAACATTATATTAACCTAGTGTGAAAAGTAGCTAGTTTCAAACATCCCCACTCATTCAGTCCTGTTATCTGATCTAATAAATATATTTAGTTTTAGTTTTGAAAAATACAAACAAGATTAATATACATAGCCTATATATATATATATATATATATATATATATATATATATATGTATATATATATATGTATATAAAATATGGTTACTAAATGCATCAAGTTCAACAAGTCAAGCCTGTTACCGAAGGTATTATTTACAAAAATGTATCTAATAAATATTATTTTTACTTTTTTCATAAATACAACTAAGATAAAAAAATTAAAAAATATATATATATATATATATATATATATATATATTTATATATATACATATATATATGTTTGTGTGTGTGTGTGTGTATGTATTAATAATATGGTTAAGCTCAACCATTCAACCTTGTTACAGCAAGTATAACAATCTAATAAATATTTTAGGTTTTAAGAAATACAAATAAAATGTATTTATGTATATATAGTATATGGTGACTGCATTATCCATTCAACCCTATTTACCAAAGGTAAACAAAATGTCATTATTTTCTTTCATTTCTAGTATATAGAATTTATTCTATATATAAAAACCACGAAATATATGATTAAAAACTGAGGAAACCAACATCTTTGCAACAATTATTTTATGACACCTTAGGTTTTATGAGCTTTCTTAGTGCTATATGTAAATAAATTGAGTTTGAGTTTGATGAAAACTTTCACTTTAGTCCAATTACGGTTTTCTAATTGCAGTTGACAGTAAACAGAATGTGTTGTGCTTGAATCAACATGAAATGTCCCATATTTGGGGGGCAAGGGGGAAGAATATAAAATAAAAATGCTCATATATCATTCAGTTTGACCTTATGCGATTGTAAATCAAATTTTCTGAAGGTAAAGCCAATTATTTGTTGATTTGCATCGTGCACTGCATTCGTATAAAGCATTCGTTGTGAAAGAAATGTGGAAGTGGATGTTTTGGTAGACGACGTGTTGGCCATTTTTTATTTTGAGGTTGGGTTTCGATTTGCCCTTACAGACCTTGACTCCTTACTTTGCATATTGCAGCAAATCATCAAGGAAACACCCACTGTCAGTCCCGATCAGCATTAACTGATGCTGTCTATGGCAAATTACAGTTCTCAAACATATTTCAATGGAGCACAAAAAAGCAACCTTGTTGAATATTCATGAGATGGCTCTCTTCATCATTGAATATTCATCCATATGGTACTCAAGTCCACTGCAAATGACCGAAACTTCACACTCACACTCCAATGTGGAACTGGAAATTGCATAAGTAGATATCTTTACAAATTGAATCAAGTCTTTTGTGCTTCACTTGACCCCAGCAGTTTATTACACATAAAAAACAATCAATTCTCCCTTCTTAAAATGCCTTTACTGCAAGATGTGATTTACAATCAATTCTTTATGCATTTTTCATCTTCCAGAACACATTACTAATGGATTGTTGTCTCAGCAGTAGGTTTGAGTTAATAACTTTTGTTGTCAGTAGTTTTCCTGATGAAATGAACAATGCTAAAAGGAGCAGATATGAGACGTGTAAGGCCACATGCTACTCGCGCTTTTCAGACTTTTTATCCAAGCAGGAAAGGCCTACAGCATTACAGATGTTAGCATAACACTACAGACTGCACAAAAAGCTGCTCGGCTTCAAAACAGTCAAAGCCTGTGTGACTTGAAGGGAGGATTTTCAATGGGGAAAAAAGTCAGGGTTTGTTTGAAGATGACTTGGAAGAGTTTTTTTGTTACTGATATACAGGGATGAAGGTAGAGTGACTTACACTGGCAAGTTGTTGTTGTTTTTAACTTCAAGCGATGTCATTCATAGTACAAAAAAATATATATTTTTCCTTTTTTTTTTTTTTTTTTTGCATTGTGATACCACCATAATTGACCCCATTGATTAAATCACAGTGCATTAATATAATTGTTTTATATTAAAGGTTTTCTGAAAAGTTATGATGTATGTAGCATTATCTAATTAAATATGCACTAATATGCATGCATTTCCAGAAACAGAAATCTGAACATTGGATAAAGCCAAATAATATTTTGAGTCAAAGGTTTTGGGTCTCTTTTTATCACTTTTTATTATATTCTTATATAAAATACTGTCAACAGCCAGAAACAAATTACTACATATTTTTAATTTATATATTCATATTTTTACAATCTGAGCAGAGTAGACCAATCGAAACAGACTGGGCCATCTGACCAATCAGAGCAGAGTAGACCAATCACACCAGGCTGGAAATCTGACCAATCAGAGCAGAGTAGACCACTCACAACAGACTGAGTCATCTGACCAATCAGAGCAGAGTAGATCAATCACAACAGACTGAATCATCTGACCAATCAGAGCAGAGTAGACCAATCACAACAGACTGAATCATCTGACCAATCAGGGCAGAGTACACCAATCAGACAACAGACTGAATCATCTGACCAATCAGGGCAGAGTAGACCAATCACAACAGACTGAGTCATCTGACCAATCAGAGCAGAGTAGACCAATCACAACAGACTGAATCATCTGACCAATCAGAGCAGAGTAGACCAATCACAACAGACTGAGTCATCTGACCAATCAGAGCAGAGTAGACCAATCACAACAGACTGAATCATCTGACCAATCAGGGCAGAGTAGACCCAATCACAACAGACTGAGTCATCTGCCAATCAGAGCAGAGTAGACCAATCACAAAAGACTGAATCATCTGACCAATCAGAGCAGAGTACACCAATCACAACAGACTGAGTCATCTGACCAATTGGAGCAGAGTAGACCAATCACAACAGACAGGGAAATCTGACCAATCAGAGCAGAGTAGACCAATCACAACAGAGTGGGCCATCTGACCAATCAGAGCAGAGTAGACCAATCACAACAGACAGGGAAATCTGACCAATCAGAGCAGAGTAGACCAATCACAACAGTTTTTTTCAGAGTTTTGTCATGTTCGTGTTCAAATCAAGTTGAAGTCTCCGGTTTATGTCATGTTTTAATAATTTTTCAATAAAACTGCACTACGGTTTTCATCCTCGAGTCACCATCAGTGGATTAACGTCACAACTGTATTACAGTAATGAGAAAAACGTTCTCCATTCTCATTAAAAATAATGCTCTTATCAGTAACCTCAAATAGTCCCTAAATAGTCCTCATTTTATAAATTAACTGAAATTTCTCATCCAAAATGTATTTTCTCATATTTCTTCATGGGATTCACTGTGATTTTCGTATCACGATGCTATACAGACAAAACTACAACAGTCCAAAATGAAGTCTGCACCCAAAAAACCTTGCCGTACTCCATCATAATGAACCATAACACCCGCAGCAGATTCCAGCAACTCAGCTGCGGTTCCACCCTGCTCAATAAGATCATTTTGTCCACGCTAGATATCTTTTAAAGATTACCGTGGTGTGAATTCGTCATATGTAATAGATAGGCCTTGAGCTGAGACCTTTTCCTTTTCTTTTTTTTTCTTTTTTGCGATGTGTGCAGAAAGCAAACCCTATCACTCGTAGAGAAAGCCGAAGAACACACACTGATGGCACGTTAGAGAGACGTGATACTGCTGACGGTAAACACACAGACAACACACACGCACGCACGCACGCACGTGTATTGACAATACAAGACCTTGACCAAAACTAATGCACCTGCTTGATGGAAATGTTATTTTCATCAAGATGTGCATCAATAAATAAAACACAGAAATACTCTGTCGTTATGTATTCTGATCCACACAAAGATCCGTACTGTATCCGTACTGATTCTTAAGATGAAAACAATCCTAAGTGTCTTACTTTCGCTACTTCAGCGTACACAGCGTCTGCACACACACATGAAGCCGAGTCAAGACAATATTTTCATTTAGGTGAGATCTGGGAACGACTTGCTTACACAAAAAAACCTTCGCTTTGCGCCTGAAACTCGGCTCTTCCCGCATTCACACACGCTTATACACACACACACACACACTTCACAGCGCCCGCGTCTCTGCCACAGCGGAAGAGCTTAATTTGTATTCCGCACGACTCTAGCCAGGTAAGTAATGACAAGCAGCAAAGGCCCAGCGTGTCACAGCTCCTCTCAGCTGGGACGGCCCGCTGACGTCAGGCCTGCAGATGAGCCTCCTTCCCCTCTAATGAGCCCGCCGTTCGCCTCTCAGGATTGTACATCATCTCGTGTGTCCCCTGACCGGATTCAGGTAATGGTCATGGGAATCCACGGCTATTTCTCTTCTCTCACGGATTCCAGACTCATTTGCATTTGAAAAGCCGCGTCCTCTTGTGGGGTTAAGCATAAGTGAGGCTTGTGAATTAAGCGATCAAGAAAAATGGGGTGAATTGGTTCAGTGATACGGCGCCAAGGAGAATTTTATTCGGCTACAGAGAGCAACAGTGACTGCATGGCCTTGGTTTCAGCAGTGGTTTTTCTCATTAATTTCTTCATACTCACTCACTAACTCACTCACTCATTCTACTCACTCACTCACTCACTCTACTCACGCACTCACTCACTCACTCACTCTACTCACTCACGCACTCACTCACTCACTCACTCACTCACTCACCTCACGCACTCACTCACTCACTCATTCTACTCACTCACTCACTCACTCATTCTACTCACTCACTCTACTCACGCACTCACTCACGCACTCACTCACTCTACTCACTCACTCACTCACTCACTCTACTCACTCACGCACTCACTCACTCACTCACTCAATCTACTCACTCACTCACGCACTCACTCATTCTACTCACTCACTCACGCACACACTCATTCTACTCACTCACTCACGCACTCACTCATTCTACTCACTCACTCATACTACTCACTCACTCACTCACTCACGCACTCACTCATTCTACTCACTCACTCACGCACTCACTCATTCTACTCACTCACTCACGCACTCACTCATTCTACTGACTCACTCACTCACTCACTCACTCACTCACTCACTCACTCACTCACTCTACTCACGCACTCACTCACTACACTTACTCACTCACTCACTCACTCACTCACATCTCACTCACACCTCACGCACTCACTCACTCACTCACTCACTCACTTCTCAAACTCACTCACTCACTCACTCATTCTACTCACTCACTCACTCACTCACTCCTCACTCACTGCACTCTACTCACGGCACTCACTCACTCTACTCACGCACTCCACTCACTCTACTCACTCACTCACTCACTCACTCTACTCACGTCACGCACTCACTCACTCACTCAATCTACTCACTCACTCACGCACTCACTCACTCACGCACTCACTCATTCTACTCACTCACTCACGCACTCACTCATACTACTCACTCACTCACTCCCGCACTCACTCATACTACTCAATCACTCACTCACTCAATCTACTCACTCACTCATCACTCCTACTCACTCACTCACCACTCACCAACTACTCACTCATACTACTCACTTCACTACAATCACTCCTACTCACTCACTCACCATCTACTTACCACCACTCACTCACCACTCACTCACCTACTTACACCTACTCACTCACTCACTCACCACTCACTACTCACCACTCACCCACTCCACTACCCCATCACACCTCCTCCACTCACTCATCACTACTCACCACTCACTCATTCTACTTACTCACTCACTCACTCACTCACAACTACTCACTCACTCCACAACACACATCTACTACTCACTCACTCACCATCACTCACTCACTCACCTCACTCACTCACTCAATCCACTTACTCACTCCACTCACTCATTCTACTTACTCACTCACCTTCATTCTACTTCTACTCACTACTCACTCATTCTACTTACTCACTCACTCACTCATTCATTCATTCCACTTACTCACCACTCACTCACTCACTCACTCATCTCATCATTCCTCTACTCACTCACTCACTCACTCAATCTACAACTCACTCACTCATTCTACATACACTACTCACACATTCTACTTATCTACTCACTCACTCACTCACTCATTCTACTTACTCACACTCACTCACGCACTCACTCACTCACTCACTCACTCACTCACTCAATCCACTTACTCACTCACTCACTCACTCATTCTACTACTACTCACTCACTCATTCTCACTCACCTCATCTACATATCTACTAACTCACTCACTCACTCACTCACATCATTCTACTTCACTCACTCACTCACTCACTTCACTCATTCATTCATTCCACTTACTCACCACACACTCATTCTACTTACTCACTCACTCATTCTACTATACTCACTCACTCATTCTACTTACTCACTCACTCACTCATCTACTTACTTACTTACTCACTCACTCATCTACATACTCCCCACTCACTCACTCACACACTCACCACTCACTCACCTCACTCACTCCACAGCTCTCACTCACACCTCACTACTCACTCACTCACTCCCACTCACTCTACTCACTCACTCACTCACACACTCACTCACTCTACTCACTCACCCACGCACTCACTCAACCTCACTCACTCACACTCACTCATTCTACTCACTCACTCACTCACTCACCTCACTCACTCACTCACTCACATCACTCCTCACTCACTCACACACTCACTCACTCACTCACTCACTCACTACCACTCACTCACTCACTCACTCACTCATTCTACTCACTCACTCAATCACTCTCTACCACTCACTCACGCACTCACTCACACTACACCCACTCTCTACCTACACAACACTCACTCACTACTCACTCACTCACTCACTCTACTCACTCACTCACTCACTCCACTCACTCACTTACTTACTTACTCACTCACTCACTCACTCTACTTACTACTCACACCACACTCATCTACTTACTCACCTCACTCACTCACTCATTCTACTTACTCACTCACTCATCTACTCACTCACTCACTCACTCACTCATCATTCCACTTACTCACCACTCACTCATTCTACTTACTCACTCACTCATCATACAACTTATTACTCACACTCACTCACTCATTCTACTTACTCACTCACTCACTCACTCATCATCCACTTACTCACTCACACTCACTCACTCACTCACTCATTCATTCCACTTACTCACTCACTCACTCATTCTACTTACTCACTCACTCATTCAACTTACTCACTCACTCATTCTACTTATTCTTCACTCACTCACTCACTCATTCTACTTACTCACTCACTCATTCTACTTACTCACTCACTCATTCTACTTATTACTCACTCACTCACTCACTCATTCTACTTACTCACTCACTCACTCACTCACTCACTCACTCACTCACTCACTCACTCACTCATTCATTCCACTTACTCACTCACTCACTCACTCATTCTACTTACTCACTCACTCCTTCTACTTACTCACACTCATTCTACTTATTACTCACTCACTCACTCACTCATTCTACTTACTCACTCACTCACTCACTCACTCACTCACTCACTCACTCACTCACTCACTCACTCACTCACTCACTCACTCACTCATTCAATTCCACTTACTCACTCACTCACTCATTCTACTTACTCACTCACTCATTCTACTTACTCACTCACTCATTCTACTTATTACTCACTCACTCATTCTACTTACTCACTCACTCACTCATTCTACTTACTTACTTACTTACTTACTCACTCACTCATTCTACTTACTCACTCACTCACTCACTCAGTCACTCACTCACTCACTTGTAAGCTAAACGGACATGCTTAGAGACAAATCATAACATTACAAACTCGATTTAAAACAAAGTATTGCAAAATATGTCCAGAACTCTAACATCTTATAACATTTAATAATTTCAAATTAAGTAATTTAATTACACTGAATATTCTATACAGTTGTATTTTAGTTACTTACACTATTATAGTATTTATTGCTTTTATCATTTTCATTTGTTTCGTTTCAGTTAATAACAACAACATTGATTCAATAACATAAATAAAAGGTATGTTTAAAAATATTATGACGTGAAAATAGATTCTGTTCTGATGCACTATGAACATACTGTAACTAAAAGCTAATTGAAATAATAATTATTATAATAGTATATTAATAAATACAAAGAAAACTGATGATTGGTGAATATGTTTTAGGGATTATGGGTAATGTAGTTTTTCACTGGGAATTTCTCATGATAGGTCTGTGCTTAAAAGTTTGTATGGTTACTGTTAAACATAATGTCCTCTATGTAAAAAAAATGACTGGGACTTCCAGAACCAGACTGTTGCACTCTATAGCATGTTTATCAAGACATAGCC
This sequence comes from Phoxinus dragarum, assembly GCA_033366665.1. Lineage (NCBI taxonomy): Eukaryota > Metazoa > Chordata > Actinopteri > Cypriniformes > Leuciscidae > Phoxinus > Phoxinus dragarum. The sequence continues at coordinate 62,431 of JARPMJ010003319.1, forward strand.
TAAAGCAACATCTCTGTCTTCTCTTAGAAACATAATTAAAATGTTCTAACAAATAGGAATGTTTTGGTGTCAGAGCCCGTCATCGTATCTGACGCCGGTACAGGCTCAAATCAGCTGGCTCTATTATTTCGGTAATTGCTTTTCAGTCTCGGCACTGAGGAGAAAAATGCAGAGCCGTCCGTCTCATATGCAGTTAATGAGCAAATGTCCTTATGCTAAATAAATGTCTTTTTAAAAGATTGTTGTTGGGACATTGATTCTGATCCTTACTGTGCTATTAATACCTATTTGCCCTTCTGTTCCCCGAGATTGCAGCGCTCTCCCCGTGATGAAATATAATTTTTCATTTCTTCAGGAAGGGATGAAAAATGGATTGATCTTAGAGGTACAAAAGCCGGAGTCTAGATTGCCTGCAGCTTGCAAACAGGTATTACAAAATAGAGCTATTACGGCAACATCAGCCCGCAAATGGATTTGAAATTGAGTGGAAACCCATGCATGCGCCGGGTTAGACTCTTAGCTGCCCTTGAAGGGAATTATAGAGAGTAAAACATTCACGCCCCGGAAAAATGGGCAAAAACTAAATGAAAGAAGGGGTGAAACTTACGCACCAATACGCTTTCAATTGCCTGGACTAAAAAGATGCAAATCAGATTTTTACAAAGAAAAAAATAGTCCTACCAGTAAAAGATCTACATTAATGCGGCTTCACTTCATTTTACCTTCACGCTATTGTGCAAGATTCAATCCCCCACGGAAAGCGATTCTATTGGCTGATGGGAATTTGATTTGGTGCCTGGCCACAAATCCAATACAACATCACTGTCCATGTCTTATATGAACAGTTTGATTCACTGAATCACACTTGGTTCAGATGCTTCATTCAATGAAAAGGTTAAACAGGATTCATTTCAGACCTGCAGTATTTTACCACTTTTTCAAAGTGATATATAAATGAGCAATATCACACGAGTAGCAGTACGGCTGTGATTATATATTATACTAAATTAACTACATTCTCGCCGGGAAAAACTCTTAAAACTACATTTCGTGACATAACAACAGTAGTATTTTTTTTAAAATATGGTGGATTTGCTTGAACAGTCGCCGCGAGCGAGTGATACAAACGGTTAAACGGTCAGAGTGCTGATACTGGGAGAATATCACACGGCTGGAAAAGGCTTCGGAAAAGGATCAGATTCGAGAACCAGAAAGAACTGTTGTATAAAATCAGATAGAAATATAGTCATTGTTAACTTTTTTAAATATATAATATATAAAGCTTACAGGAAATAAAAGTATTACACTGATTAAAAAAAAGTTTGAGTACAGATTGTAAAGTAAAAAAGGAAAACAGATTAAGTACAAGCAATTACTATTTCAGTCTTTCTACTTCAAAAATGTGATGTTTCATTTGATGTGTTACTTGCCATTTCTTTGTAATTATGCGTGTAATAAGTGGAAAAAAAAATTTCAACACATTTTTTTTCAGTCTAGATGAAAAAGTTAAACTTAAAAACATTAAATGAGCATTGAAAATGTTGTATTGGTAACTAACTGAAAGTTTAAGTTGAAGAACTAAAACTACTTAAAAAGCTAAATTAAATTGACAAGTTTTCTTGGCAATCTGTATTTTCAATGTTGTACGGTAGGGGGCGCAATTACGCATCGTATAATGCGTTTAGAGTCTTTTTTTATGCCCTTCCCTCGCTTACTTCCCACTGTCTCGTTCACTCGGATGTGCGTCATTGCTTACGTTGCACAAGTGCCCACTACTGGCGAACCCTTGTAATGGGGTTTAATTGGAACGCACCAAGCCCTTGATAACTTGTGGGTATATCAAGTTGCTGTTGACGTCATAATCATGTTGCATTTTGGTCTATGAACTGAAGTGTGCATATGAGTAAACTCGCTCTCTCGGTCAAAATCGAGGGGTCGAGAGTTTGTTTCTTTCCTTGTCCACTTGACGGACTACAACACACTACAAAATGGTGGCAGGGATTCCCCCCAGAGGAAAGGCTTAGGGAAGTTTGTGAGTGTATGCGTAAAAGTGGAGTTAAACAGCCCAGAAAGAGCGGATAGAAGCATTGCTTACGCACAAGTAATCTAACGCAATCATCAAATATTCAAATCAAAACTGCCTAACATTGCCGAATGAAATGTCGAGAGTTAGCGACTGTGAAGCTTTAGGGGTGTTGATGGACTCGATTTACTCTATGATTTGATCCTCGATTCCGGAGCTTGTCTAGAAAAACTGTCTGAAGATTCTTCAATCTTTCTCCTTTCTCTCTTCCACAGAAAAAGTACATGCCTTTGGGTTTGGAACGACATGAGGGTGAATAAATAACGAAAGAATTTAAATTCTCTCTGTGAAATATCGACAAACACAAGTGACACGGAAGTACTAGTTGAAACCGAAAAACTGATGCGCATTGTAAACAAGTACGAAATCAAGCCTTACCTTTTCTGCAGATTGTGCCGTCCCAAAGAAGATGGGAATGAAGGCGAGCCACACAATGCAAGTGGTGTACATGGTAAAGCCGATGGGTTTGGCTTCGTTGAAGTTTTCCGGAACGCCTCGCGTCTTGATGGCATATACCGTACATGTTACCATCAGCAAGATGCTGTATCCTAGAGAGCAAATGATTTGTAGGTCTGTAATGTCACACTTGAGAACCCCTCGGGCCTTGTCGGGGTTTATGGTCTTCTGCTCGTCGTAATCGATTATGGTGTTCGGAGGATCCACTCCGAACCATATGAGGACCCCTAAGAGCTGGAAGGAGATGAGGCTAGACGTGATCGCCAACTGGGACGTCGGGCTGATCAGTTTAGGCGGAGTAACCGACCTCTTCCCTTCCTCGAAGATCCGGTAAATTCGATTGGTCTTAGTGAGCAGAGCGGCGTAGCTGATACACATTCCCAACCCAAGGAAGATTCGTCTGAAGGAGCAAACGGCCACATCCGGTGTGGCGATCATTACAAAGGTGATGATGTAACACAGGAATATCCCGGTCAGCAGAACGTAGCTAAGCTCCCGGCCAGACGCTCTTACGATCGGGGTGTCGTTGTAGCGGACGAACGTCGCCATGACGAAGATGGTGGCGATGATACCGAGCATCGCCAGGAAGACGGGAATGATGGACCAGGCAGAATGCCACTCCAGCTTGACGATCGGGATTGGCTGGCAGGCCGTCCGGTTGGGGTTGGGACGCATGTTGTACGAGCACAGCTTGCAGGAAGTCTCGTCGTACTGGTACTGGTAGCCGTCGCAGGGCTCGCAGTGCCAGCAGCACGGCATGCCTTTCACCATCTTCTTGCGTTGACCCGTCTTACAGGGCAGACTGCAGACCGAGCTGGGTATTTCCATCTCACCGTTGGGCCACTGCATGTCATTGATCTAAGAAGAGATGGAGACAAATCAGCATGTTGGTCAATGACATTGACATTTTTTTTGTCTAGATTTTCTTTTTTTTCTTTTTTTTAAATAAATGAAATGGATAAATCATAGCCTGGATAAATCATAATTATGAGGCGTGTCTTAACCGAACCAGGAAAAAAAAAACTCTGCACTCAATTGGATGGACCTACAACCAATCAGAGCAACGAAGTGACGTATGTTGAGCGATGCATAGTTGTCAACAGAGCTCAACTGCACGCACGCTGGAAGAAGTAGTAAATTAATGAGTGTAAACGATCTTTGCCGTTGTTGTAAAAATAATTTAAGAATTTAAGAATTTTAAAAAATGGAAAGACGACGAAAGAGACCAGGCTGAAGACGCGTGTTCATCTGAGGCTTCAGAGAAAAGAGATTGTGAGCGCATCCCTTACATTGGTTTTCATTGCGTCCCATCTTCTTAGCGACCATCGGAGCCAGCTGATAAATTAAACGTTTGCCGAATCCCGTAGGAAGGACGGCAAACACATCTTTCCGATCGACAAATGCCTTGATTTCGGTTCTCTGTTCGTCTTTTAAAATTAATGCGCTGTCGCATTATTTATTTTATAACAGACGCGATAGCGGAATCTAAACATCTCAATTCTCCAGCTGCAGTCATCTTTGTTGAAAACCAATTCAACCCAACCGCTCTTTGATGACGTGGTGATTACGTCACGCAGATCATCTGTCCATCATCGATTAAAGCCCACCCTGGCAATTTGATTGGCTCGGCCTTCTGGGAGCCGAGCATAATTACTCCTCAACGTTCAACGTCCAACTTCCCGACCAAAAAAATGTTGTGGGTGGGGTTCAGGCTGGCACACAAATATAGCACTTTAATTATGAGTCTTGAGTTTCTGAATTTTAAATTATTATTTTGTTTGTGGTATGAAGCGAACAAAATAAAAATTAAATTCTTGAAAAGAAATCCTTGTAAAAAAGAAATGCATAGATATCACAACAAAAGAAAACGCAAAAAATAAAAACAATATCAACAACAACAACAACACAAAATGAATCAAAACAAATCACAACAAAACAACAAAAAAACTGAAAACAAAACACAAAACAAACACAAAACCATATTAAAAAACGTAACAAAATACAAAACTAAACAAAACACAAAACCAAAAAATACAAAACACAACTAAAAAAACCGCAGAGCAATACAAAACTAAACACAAAAAAATACAAAACTTAAAAAAATAAAATAAAATAAAAAACTAAACTAAACAAAACGATACTAAACTAAAACAAACAAACAAACAATAATTATAGTAGACTCGTCATGACTGTGTGTTAAGGTCAAAACGTCTCTGAAAATATCAGATAGTTTGACTGGTAGTGCATTTCAGTCTTGCAAAGCTTTCTTTTTTTTTTTTTTTTTTATATTACAGTTTCAGAAGAAATACTTTAAGAGCAACAGAACCAACATGCCCTTTTTTGTTTTCTTAACAAGTTAATTATGTACACCCATTAAAGGGCGTAAATGCTTTTAAGTGTGATCACAGGGAAGAGAAGAAAACTGCATAATTTCGAGTCTGCTTATTGCTTTCCGTCCACTCCCTTATACCTCCTTTAATATGCACTTTGAATTTCATGCCTTTCATTCAAACATTGCTGATTGCAGTGTGATTACCAATGATTTTCTTTTAGCCCTTCATGGCAACAATCACCATGGAGACGGGTGCATCTTAATGAAAACAGGCAATAAGAGGGTGGCGAGAGAAATGTGGGAAATGCCGCTTTTTGGAATGCGTGAATAAATCGCATAACATAATAAAAGAGCATTAAAAACACTGAGTGAACTTCGCTTAGATTACAGGTTTGGATTCAGCGGAGGAAATTCACTTTCAACAAGAGCCCTGCATGAAAATATAGAAAAAAAAAAATACACTGGATTTGACATTTAAAGGAACGGTGCACCCAAACCTGAATTTGAGGCCAGGTTTTACTTTAAGGGGGGCTCCGGTCCTTTAAGAGCATTCGGTCATCAATTTGTTTATGCTTTATTAAACTGTTAATGAATAGGTTGACTGAAAACAACTCGAACACCCAAACTCTGGTATTGATGGCTTTACCAGAGGACAGCCAGGGGAAATTAGCAGCAGAGTAACTTTCTATTACACCTGGCTATTGGCTCGTGTCTGCTTTCAGGAGCACAGAGCGTTTCGCTGTTTCCGTGGCGGCGGGTGTGAATGAAGGACTGACACCTGGAGACGGCGTAATGAAAAGCCACATCAATCCAGATGACGCACTCCGGAGCCGGGCTGATTGGACACGGGGAGCGTTCTGTCGCCCAAACAAAAGCAGAAAGACAGCGCAGTTAATTTGGCCACTGAATCCCATCTGGGGGTCGGGGTGGAGAGGCTCGAGGAAGAATGAGAGGACTTTTCTTCTTGTTCATGCTCTCTGAATCTTATTTTAAATTCCTTGCACCATTTTATCTCCTTTCTTTGCTGTCGTTTTTTTTCTTTCTTTCTTTTTTTCGACTATCTCACAACAATGCCGCGATCCTTTGTCAGGCATCGGGGTTGATGGATTCAGAATTTTAGAAATGGCTCTTTTTTAATTCATGACAAGTTTTTGAATAGAAATAAGAGGAAGAGAAATTTACTAAAGAAATATAAAGAGATTCAGGGGATACACACAATTGCTGATATACATAGATAGACAGATAGACAGATAGATAGATAGATAGATAGATAGATAGATAGATAGATAGATAGATAGATAGATAGATAGATAGATAGATAGATAGATAGATAGATAGATAGATAGATAGATAGATAGATAGATAGATAGATAGATAGATAGATAGATAGATAGATAGATAGATAGATAGATAGATAGATAGATAGATAGATAGATAGATAGATAGATAGATAGATAGATAGATAGATAGATAGATAGATAGATAGATAGATAGATAGATAGATAGATAGATAGATAGATAGATAGATAGATAGATAGATAGATAGATAGATAGATAGATAGATAGATAGATAGATAGATAGATAGATAGATAGATAGATAGATAGATAGATAGATAGATAGATAGATAGATAGATAGATAGATAGATAGATAGATAGATAGATATAGATAGATAGATAGATAGATAGATAGATAGATAGATAGATAGATAGATAGATAGATAGATAGATAGATAGATAGATAGATAGATAGATAGATAGATATAGATAGATAGATAGATAGATAGATAGATAGATAGATAGATAGATAGATAGATAGATAGATAGATAGAATGACGGATATAATGATGGATGGAACAATAGATAAAATGATAGAAGGATGGATAGATGGATGGAACGAGGGATAGATAGATAGATAGATAGATAGATAGATAGATAGATAGATAGATAGATAGATAGATAGATAGATAGATAGATAGATAGATGTTAGATAGACAGAACAATAGATAGAATGATAGATAGAATGATAAATAGATAGATAGATAGATAGATAGATAGATAGATAGATAGATAGATAGATAGATAGATAGATAGATAGATAGATAGATAGATAGATAGATAGATAGATAGATAGATAGATAGATAGAATGATGGATATAATGATGGATGGAACAATAGCTAAAATGATAGAAGGATGGATAGATGGATGGAACGAGGGATAGATAGATAGATAGATAGATAGATAGATAGATAGATAGATAGATAGATAGATAGAACGTTGGATGGAACGATGGATGGAACGATAGATAGAATGATAGAAGGATGGATGGATAGATAGATGGGTGGATGGATGGATGGATGGATGGATAGATAGATAGAACGATGGATAGAGCGATAGATAGAATGATAGAAGGATGGATAGATGGAACGATGAATAGATAGATAGATAGATAGATAGATAGATAGATAGATAGATAGATAGATAGATAGATAGATAGATAGATAGATAGATAGATAGATAGATAGATAGAACGATGGATGTAACGATAGATAGAATGATAGAAGGATGGATGGATGGATGGATGGAATGATGGATGGATGGATAGATGGATGGATGGATGGATGGATGGATGGATGGATGGATGGATGGATGGAATGATGGATGGATAGAATGATGGATGGATGGATGGATGGATGGATGGATGGATGGATGGATGGATGGATGGATGGAATGATAGATGGATGGATGGATGGATGGATGCACAGACAAATAGAACGATAGATAGAACGATGGATGGATGAATGGATATTACCCAAACATTTTAGATGTGTTTTTTAACACTAATTACAGTGTCACACAGTTAGCTTAGCTATGCTAATCAAATGAGATCAAATCTATCCAACATTGTTCACTTCTAAGGTTCCATGACTGAACGGACGCTGCCTTAGAAGGCTCACTTCAGAATCTTAATAAAAACTACCAACTAAAAACTTCACTACACGACTCTACATCATGTTTGTTACCAAAACGAATTTCAATTTAAGAAGTCCAACTCCAAATGTTCCTCAACCCTGGCACACAAACAAACACGTGTGCAAAGATTACGCACAAACATCCGCAGTTTGATGAGCCTAAAAATCGCGCTATTCCCATTAGCTCCATTAAAAAAGCTAGCATGAAATCAGACGGCTAAAGCATGACACGTACATGCAAAGATGAAAACGCATACATCCACACACTCATGAGATCAGCTTGCCAGGAGCAACAGTCGGAGCAGAATCAATTATTTACCCAGAACACCAAATATCTCTCTGATAGAACAGAGACAGCAGCGCAGCTCTGAATTATTGAAGCGTTCGCTCAGATGATGTCACAATCTAGAAAACAACCTGAGAAGTTCTTCCCTACGTTACCATCCCACACTCCTCTGAGCCGGGGTTATCGTAAACTAAAACTGATGATTAAAAACTCGTCTTAAAGCAAATCAGAATTGATGCGAAGTAAAGCAAAGTTGAAAACATGTTTTAAAATCCCAACTGAAGCTAGTGATGAAGATAGCTAATCGAAGAAAGCGGTTTGGAAACAATGCTATGAAGCGCATATCAACAGGTGAGTCACATGATTTCAGAAATACTGTGTTATGCGTCAAAAGTGTGACTTTAACTGATCTCAAGTCAATTGTTGTAACAAAATCAGGCATTTATCTCTTTCCCCTGCTAGCGTAAAAAAATATAATTTTTGATAATTTTCACAAAATCGCCACCATAATATTTTGAATATCTGAACATGCAATATATCAAAATAAAGAACAGACCCCATACTTTTAAACAATAAAAACCACAATATTTTATTCTAGCTTCATGCATTCTTTTTTTTTATCAACACTTTAGTGTGGGTAAGTTTCATAAAAGAAGCTACATATTGAGCCAAAAGCTGATCAAATCACATTTTTATCAAATACTACATCCAGATCTGATTCAGAACGATGATCAAAATACAGATCCAATCCAAAATAAGAGTCCTAGAGCTCGTCCTGCGTCGACATTTCATTCAGTAACATTAGGCAGATTTGATGATGCTGTTTAATGTTGACGATCATGTTATTTTACATATTAAAGGGCACCTATTATGGAATTTTGAAATTTACCTTTCATGTAGTGTGTAACATAGATCTAAGTGAACAAAAACATCCTGCAAAGTTTGAAATATGAAAGTGCACCGTTAAAGTTATTGTCTTTCAAAAGTGAGAGTCGACTCTTAGTCATTTTTATGAATCGTTAGAAGACCGAAGCTTTTTCTCTGACTAGATGACGTCAACTTGTCAAGTTATTTGAATACAATACACCCACTTATTGCGCTCCAAGGCCAGGGAAAATATCAGGGCGACGAGACGCTGTGTTCTGAAGTGCGAAGACTAAGTGGCTACAATTCACTATACCACAGAAGTGTAGTCCGAGCCTTGTGCTTTGTTCGCGTCATTTTGAAGACGATTGCTTTTTAAATGCAATCAAACTTGGATTCGCGAGCTGGCTGATATTGAAGGAAGGTTCAGTTCCAAGTGTATTTGCATCAGCTTCCTCCTCCGTATCACTGTAAGTGTTATTAATAATTTTTGCTTTTATATTTTATGTAGCATGCTTAATAATTATTTTGTTTGTTGTGTAAGCACCGTTTAGCTTCTAGGTCTTCAATGACAATTGTATTGAGTGAAGTGTTTGTCGTTGTTTTCGGAGTTGTCTAAAGAATAGAGTAATACCTCGTAGTAACGTAACTGCATTTTTTTTGTGTGTAAAAACGTTGTTTATGCATCGGGCTAATGCAAACAAAGACTAACAGGGAGGAGTTGTTGTTTTCTTTTCTGAAAGGCGTAGCATTATCATTAAAGCTGTTTTCCAGTCAAACAACCTGAATCAAAGCGGAACTAGGAATACATTACAAACCTCAACCCGAGTTCGAAGAACTTTTCAAACCTGAGCTTCCAGCTTCCTCTGACAACCGGTAATTTATTTTTCCGCTAGCTTGAGTCCTTTAATCTGGGCCTCCTTTCTTGTTCAAGAAAAGGTCCAAAAACAAAGTTACAAGTGAACAAGCCAAAGTCCCCGCACTTGATTTTGCAGAGCTACAGTTCTATTTAAAGAGCAATCTCTACCTCTCGGCGAATCAGATCTTGTATCATCCGCTATCGTCGCTTGCAGTCGGCCGAACATTGGGAGGTTGGTGGCTAGCAGGCACTCATGAAGGAAGGCCATTAGGGGTCATTGGGAAAATGTCGGCTGAGAGATTGAGAAACTCAAACTAACTACAGCAGCACTGACACTGGTACAACAGAAGTCAATTACTTGTCCCTCAGCGACAGATTGCCTCCGCTTTTTCGAAGCATACACACCACGAGGTTCCCAGATTTTACTGATTAGCTGTCTCGCTACACGTTTTAAATGTAAACTGCTTAGAAAGCACACAAGATGATGAGAAAAAAAAAGAAAAAAGAAAAAAGAAGAAGAAGCTTGCCAGGCTGCAATCCAGCAGGAACAGACTGACAAGTGTGTTTTTGTCCCTGAACCAATTTAGTTGAAGCATTTGTCGACTACTGTAGCTTCCGAGTTAGTTTTAAGTGAGCACAGACACATTTCTGCAGGTTTGAAGTTTCCAGTTTCTGGAGTTGAAAGAATAATGACTGTTTATAAACGGGTTTTCTGTTTATAAACGGGTTTTCTGTTTATAAACACTCCCCCCATCTTTCATTGGTCAGACCAACAGATAGCCACGCCTACAGCTCACCTCATTGGTTGAGCCGCTGTTGCTATGCTGGCCTGGTTGGGCCTCTCAAACAAACAAACAAGCAACGTTTTGAGGCACTTTGGGGGGATCATCTGACAAATGTGAGTATTTGAATGTGAGAAAGTATTTTAATATCAAGAAATTATAAACATTAGCTTTAAAGTCCCCCTGTAATATATATATATATATATATATATATATATATTTTAATGTTGTTTATATGTCTATGTCGTGCTTTTTAATATGCTTTAAGACAAATTCATTCAAAGTATTTCCTCTTTAAAACTGCAGTGAATTAAAGACAGTCTCAAAAAACACAGTTTGAAATTGCTGGCGTTCCTGACGTCACAAACTTTGTAACCAATCAGATCAACGTGTGATCGTCAACAATTGGTTCTCTGAGCTGGAGTGAGTGAGTGGAGGCGGGGCTCATTTGCATATTCTAAATGAGGCAAGGGTGTAGTTACATTCCAGCAATTTTAAGGCATGAAGATTTTTTTTTTCAAGGAAAAAACTTTTAAATATATAATTTTAGTGAGTTTTAAGTGCTAAAATAATTGACTATATGGGGACTTTAAGAATGATGGCATCAGAGATGAAGAAAGAAGGTAACAAACTTTTACAAAGGTGCCGCAGATGCTGTTTCTGAAGTGACAATACACGATAATACGAAGGCGACATGAATGTATTCAGCAGAGCTGATGACTAATTCATATTAATGCAAAGTTTATTCGATTGACAGCCCTGGATTGGCTAAAATACTGAACTCATAATTTACACATAATTTCACATCTCACTCGCACTATATTTAAAAAAATATGCTGCAAAACATAATTAAATACATCTGACTTAGCTTAACCTTGTTGACAGTCATCATAAACACTGATAAACAGACATGCGACTGCATATGCTATAGGCCTATTACTTTACCACACTGCTACAATTCTTATGCTAATGAACCTGAACGTTTATTATAATAGGGCATCGTCACCCGGCATGGTTAAGAAGCCTTTGAATCAAACAACTATCTTTATTTCAGTCTTTTTATTAAAGAAATACTTCACCCTGAAATTAAATAATTCTGTCATCATTTACTCACCCTGAAGTCATTCCAGTTCATGGGAGTTTATGAGAGATGTACTGTAGCAATGCTCCATTCATGAATACACTGTTTTTGAGTCCCAGTTCATAAAAGCAATCTGAATAATTCATTCAAGAATCCGACTGATCCTGTTCTCGACTCGATCCTGTCGTAGCAGTTAACCGTCGAGATTATCAGTTAATAATCACTTAGATTTCAGTCTTTTCCCTCACAGAAAACTGTTGTAAAAAGACTTGGGATAAAGTGCATAATGAGTCATATGAACTATTTTTTATCATACTTTATGGCACTTTATGGTCCTATATACACCTGATCCAAAAGTTTTGGATCGGGAAGATTTTTAATGTTTTTAAAAGATGTCTCTTCTACTCACACAGGCTGCATTATTTTATTTTTTAAAAAAACACACACATTCATATTGTGAAATATTATTCTAATTTAAAACAGCTGTTTTCTATGTGAATATATAGTCAAGTGTAATTTATTCCTGTGGTCAAAGCTGTATTTTCAGCATCATTACTCGAGTCTTCAGTGTCACATGATCCTTCAGAAATCATTTTAATATGATGATTTGATGCTCAAGAAACATTTCTGATTATTATCAGTATTTACATTTTTATTTAAGGATTCTTTGATGAATAGAAAGTTCAAAAGAACAGCATTAGTCTGAAATAGAAAGCATTTGTAACATTACCGTTCAAAAGTGTGGGGTCAGTAAAAATGTTATCTTATTTTTTGGGGAAAATAAATAAAAGAATCATCAAGGATGAATTAAATTGATCAAAAGTTACAGTAAATGCATTTATAATGTTACAAAAGAATATATTTCAAATAAATGCTGTTCTTTGGAACTTTCTATTCATCAAAGAATCCTGAAAATAAATTTTCCACAACTGTTTTCAACATTGATAATAATAATAATAATAATAATAATAAATATGAATAAATGTTTTTGAGCATCAAATCTGCATATGATTTCTGAAGGATCATGTGACACTGAAGACTGGAGTAATGATGCTGAAAATTCAGCTTTGATCACAGGGATAAATTACATTTTAAAATATATTAAAATAGAAAACAGTTATTTTAAATTGTCATAATATTTAACAATATTACTGTTTTTTTATTTTATTTTTATTTTTAATCAAATAAATGCAGCCTTGGTGAGCAGAAGAGACTTCTTTTGAAAACATATAAAATCTTACCAATCAAAAACTTGAACAGCGGTGTGTATTTTTTTCAATACTCAATATATACAGTAGAAGTAAAAAATGAAAAGCGGTAAAAAACAACAACACCACATTGACAACAACATGATCAGTCCTTCATATTTGGTTGGTTCTCTCTTGTTTTTGCATGTGTTCGTAATTTCTTCGTATGACACACTCGCCAAAAATGATGTCCGCACTATTTGTCACGTTTATTGCGTTATCACAAGTCATTCAGGCTCAGAACGAGTAAATGACCCACTAAACTACAATATTTCTACATTGACAAACACATCCTAAACCACGTTCCCCCAAAAACACTGAAAAAGTGTTTCCTAGTGAATCTCACAATTTATAAAAACGGCAAATAACGCATTGAATTAAACATGAAACACACTGTATTCTGCGAATCTACAGGGAAACTCAACTGCGTCCTAAAGTCAGGCTGTGTGTGACATTTAAAACTGCGTTGTTTTGTCCCATGGCTGCTGTTCTGTTCTCAAATTCTGTTTTTTTCACGCTCCACCGGATCACTCGGTTCATGCCCCGGCGTTCTGGGAGTGCCGAGGCCGGATGGGAAAGCCGAACGGAAAGCTGGTCCGGAGTGTATTTAGCAATGCAGAGAGGAGGTGAAGATGGCCCTCATTATTCCCAGAGCCTTCTTCTCTTATCGGGCCCAGCCAGGCCTTTTCTTCCCTTCCCTGCATTTAAATTGTGAGTCGAGCACAATTGTCAATAAATCATGGTGGTGGGCAGGCCAGCGTCATAGGTGGGGTGACAGCTTAAATAACGTTAGCCTGAGGCTAAAAGAAAGAGCTAGTGTTTGCCCGGCGGAGAACATCCCGCAAAGTAGACAGGTAGATAATAATATCCATGTAACCTTGACCGGAGGCTTACAATAGACTTGCCAATGGCTACACAGTAAGACATAATGTTTTTGCAATACATATTAACCACATTTTTATATTTGATGAAGAAAATGTGAGTGGGTTTTGTCTGTGAATGGCCCTTTTTCAGTGTAAGCTAATGATTTTTAAAGAAAAAAAGTACATTTTTCTTGCACTTTGAATGCATGAGTGTACACACGCACAGTAAACAAGTATTTTCGACAAATATGATGAATTATTCATTTGTAAATATTTGTAGGTGTTTATGGGGGTTCGTACCACATAACATTTTACAACGTGTAAAAAATTAAAACAATATTTATATGACTTTGACACACTCACAATTTACATTTTTATACGGATGTAAACTCAAAATTGTGAGAAAAAGGTCAGGATTTTGAGAAATAATTTTCGGAATTTCGAGAAAAAAAAAAAGATATCAACTTGGAGCTGCAAGACACAAAGTTGGAATTGTGGAATACATATAGTAAACAATTTGAAATGTTGCCTTGTCGACTAACTGAAATAAATAAGTTGAAGTACTAAAATTACAAACAAACTGAAACAAATAAAAACTATTATTTTAATTAAAAAAAGCCCATGACAAAATCGCTAAAATGTAAAATCAAATCAAAATGAAATCTCAAAACATAAAAATAAAAGGTAAATCAAAATAGTAATACATACTATATTAGTATAAAATTCATACATATTTGTTCACCTATTTATATTTTTTTCATCAAATATTTATACTTTTATTTTTTTATTTATACTTTTTTTCACCAAATATTTATATATATATTTGTTTTTTAACAAAACTTTTCAGCTACTTTTTAAGTGGTTTGGCATAGTTTTTTTATTTTCGCCCACCGTATTATTATTATTATTTTTTAAATAGCTGCAAATTTTAGGCGAATACTAATAAAAACAATAACAAAATTTGCTCATGCAATACTCACCACCACATTTCAAAGGTGATATGGGCGATTGCCACGATGTTGCAATGCATTTTCTAAGGTGTTGTTTACATTCGTTTTAATGGTGTTGCCATGCGGTTGCTAGGGCATTCCATTCTCTAGATATGGCAGGCATCCTTTTACGTTTTCTTTTTCGAATTAAACCAATTTGAATCCTCATTCATGTCAGTTGCACAAACTGAATGGTTAATAAAGTTAAAAACTGTCAGTTAAAGATGGAACTAGGATCTAGAGTGTTTATTAAATCATTACAGAAGTGCATATAACTATTATTTGGACTGTATACCACCGAATCCATTCTACTTTCAAATATGGCTGCAATCTAAAAAAAAAAAAAAAAAAAAAATGGTCAAAACACCCAAACTCTAGCTCCAAACAAACCCATACAGATATTGTGTGTAGTAAATCACACAAGGGAGGTTTCAGAGTTTTCCGCAAGGTGCCAAGCAGTCTCTCTAGTTGCTTAGAAACCAGGAATTAAAGCTCTCTCTCTCTCGCTTTCTTTCTCATACACAGCATGCATAAATGCGTCCACTGCGGCACATCTGTGGTCAAGGTTTTCAACTTTGACTCTGTACCGTTGTGACAACCTTCGGGGCTCATCTATTTACAGAAGCTGGACTAAGTGTAGTTAGCATTGTGCTAACGTCCGCCTTCCTTCAATCACATCTGCAATGAAGGGGCAAGAGTAATTAGCTTGATATCTGCTCCCCACCCAAAGCAATTTTCCCACCAGGCTTCATGACGCGTGGTTCATAATTTGGACTTTGGGGGCCACCATACTCTATCCTGTTACTCATAATTAGGCGCAGTGTGGTGATTCTAATGAAATTAACGGCCCTGTTGCTATGGATACTGGACGAGATCTAACTCTTTAGCCTTCGGTCTGGTTGGTTTCTTCATTTCTTCATCAGCTCACCTCCTCCTCAACACACTCATAGAGCGAGAAACGGGATGCAGATTCGTTCAAGTGTGGGAAGCCGTGTCACAATGCTAATTACGTTACCCTAGTAGCGCTAATGAGAGGCGTGGCAACACTCTATTTCTTTTCCATCCAAACGGCGTCGTTATGAGTTTGAAAAACTGTCCGCCGCGGTAATTGTATCTGGCTTGTGTCACACGGTGCTTACTTTCCCAACACTGCCTTCTTGTCAGTTGGCAACGCACATGTGATCTGACACCGCGTGTACGCTTCAGAGCTTCCTCGTTCGAGTGTTTGCTACGCTAATTAACTAGCGTGGAGGAAGACCCCTCTTTTAGCAGGTCTCTCGACACACGGGTGCCACTGCATAAATCTGCGGAGCGCATTAGCGCAACATGGCGTGATTGAAGGGGCGTGACTATGGAAATGTATTATGTGATAGTTTCTTCATGAATCTAGTCTGTTCTTTTGCTTAATGGATCCAGGTCTGAAAGAGGAATTAGCATCTCTCATCTATTCTCGGCTCACGCTGTTTTGGGTTTTGAATGCTGGAGGCCTTGTCTAAAGTGACAGACGTTCATTGGCCTCGATCTTGCTAGGGGGCCGCAGTTGTTGTTAGACACTGAACGCTAAAGCTAATTTAACAGACTGATATTTTATTCAACAAAAAAGTTTCACAAGAACATCCACGGCGCGAACAAAAAGAAAAATCTTTGAAAAATATAGTTTAAAAAGGCAAGTTCTTTGGAAATATGAGCTCTGTCTTGACACATTAACTCCAAATTACTGCATATTAATAGTTAGTAAGTCGTTAAGTTTAGGTATTGGGTGGATTTGGGGATGTAGAATATGGTCATGCAGAATAAGGCATTAATATGTGGTTTATAAGTACTAATAAACAGCCAAAATCCCAGTATTATGCACGCTAATAATGAGAATTGAACCCTAAAATAGTGTTACCAAGGTTTTAATATTAATATTTTTAATATTTTTAATTTAAATGTCAAGCGGTGCAACCAAATACGTATTAAATAATACAAAATTATATAGGTAAAAATAAAAATTATGTTTTAAAAACATAAATCATGGATGTTTAAAAAAAAGTATATATTTTAATTAAAAGTTTTAATTTGATGTCATGTGGTGTAACCACGTAATGAGTAATTATTAAATATCAACGAATTATTTATTCAATATTTATGAAAAAGGTCAAATTTATTTTACAAACATACCTTATTGATTTTTTTATGTAACGAGTAAAGCATTACAAGTAACGTGCGTTATATAATCAGATTACTTTTGTGGTGTAACTGCAGATTACATTCTAATAACCCAAATACATTTATTTACAGCCAAAAAAGTTACTACAGACAAAGTATTTTCAAGAACAACAGTAATATGAATTGTAGCTGAAATATAGCTAGTGATGCATGATGTCCAATTTAGTGGACTTATGAATAACCAGAAGGTCCTCCCAATCTAAAATCAATACATGGAAAATGTAACAATGATATAACTCCTTAGATGTTACTTGATGTTACAATATGTTTCAAGCTAAATAATTGTAAAAGCTTTTTTGAATATCTGTCCACTGTAGTGACCTCAATGTGTGAAATAGTTAAAAACATGTTCATCATAGAGCCTAGTTAATATTATTATTACATCACAGTCAAATATGTTTGTACTGTATATACTAAATGGTATAATGGACCGTATAGGCATCTGATTTAAATGTATTTGCTAAGTAGCCGTATAATAAGAAGGATAATGCATGGGTGGGATAATGCAATGCCTTTCGTGTCCATGTCAGAGTCCAGATCGCTCTGGCAAGGTTTAATATGTGTTAATGACCAACAGACTTAGATGACATTAACTATTAGATGGGGGGGGACTCATAACCCAATAAAGTGCAACCATAATCCCTCAAGTGACAGAAGACGCATTGGCTCTATCCCCAAGACAGACATAATTAGCTCGACGGCTATAGGCTCTATTCTCCCAGACTAATCAAAGTTTGAAACTCCGGGGAAGTGCATAATTATACCCTGTTGGAATTAAGGAAAGTATCCAATGATAAGCTAATTAAAAATGAAGAATGGGCGAGCGGTTTTGTTTTCAAACAATGCGCCTTTATATGTCACGCTTGATGTTGAATTTGTGTAAATACCTTCCATTAATTTAGTGTGAACTGAATGAAGTCAACCGAGCCTTTGTTTTGCCATGTTTTCATCGTGGATTGCCGGCCCTCATTCAGTTTATTGTAAGGACGGTTGGAACAGCAGAAGGCAGTGAATACACATTAATCCGCTATTCTGGCAGATAATCAACTCAATGTAGAGTTGTGGGGATGTTTCAGCCGTTTCAGACATTATGGCTAGCTTGTAGGTTAGCGTTAGCAAAAAATTTATATCCCCACTCTCTACATCGTACATCGAATAAAAAAATTTACTTGCAATTTGCAACTTGCTTTTAACAAGCACTTTTTTTTATAGATATTCATCAATACCGTTCAAAAGTTTTAGGTTGTTAATACTTTTTATGTTTTGGAAAGAAGTCTCTTCTGATCACCAAGGCTGTATTTTTGTAATTAAAATAACAACTTTCTATGAATATATTTAAAAATGTAATTTATTTCTGTGATCAAAGCTGAATCATTACTCCAGTCTTCATTGTCACATGATCCTTGAGGAATCATGAATCACTAATATGCTGATTTGCTGCTCGAGAAACATTTCTGATTATTATCAATGTTGAAAACAGTTGTACTGCGTAATATTTTTATGGAAATCATGATAAGTTGATTTTTCCATGAATCTTTGATGAATGTCAATCTTTAAAATAATAAAATTGATTTGAAATGGAAACCTTTTGTGACTTTATACATGTCTTTCCTGTCACATTCGAGCAATTTAATGTGTCCTTTCTAAATAAAGTATTAATTTCTTAAAAAAAAAAAAAAAACTTAATTTTTTTAAGTTTTTCAAAAAGGAAAAACATTTTTGTTGTCCTAAATTTTTAGCTTCGTAAAATTCCTTCAACAACAACATCAAAATCAAAATATCAATAAGTATTAGCAATGGAGTTGATCAATTCTTCGATATTTTGTGATATTAATTGGTTAATCTCACTCTCAAAAATGTTATTCTGTTTGATAAAAGTACATAAATCAGTTTTGATAATCTCAAAAGATCCCTCACTGAAAAAATGGCAAACTTTAGCTTGTTAGCCCGTAAAATTCCTAAGTTATAATTAAAGTAGAAGTGCCTGAGCTCGACTAGGAGTACGTTTACAAACAACGATATCCTAAAAATGGAAAGCGTATTCCTTTGCTTTATTCGCGTACAGACGACAACTTGGTCAAAACGATCCCCGTTCACTCGGATCTGCGAAAACGACTAAAAACACTGTATTAATTCATGCCAGGCCAGTAGATGGCGATGTCACTTCGTAAAGAACCACTACGTGTCTATAGACTGAACACGTAATACACACGCGCATGACGTCACCGTTTTCCCAAATTCATGTTTTTGTAGTTTCCACGGAGACGATAACGGTATCGTTTTCTTGCACTTAGAAACCCAATTTCAAAAGCTTGCGTTCTCAGGCCCCCAAACGCAATTGACGTGTAAATGAACGGCCAAAAACCATAGACGCATTTTTGCCTACTATATTGTAAAGAAGTATGCAATTTCGAATGCAGCCTAAGATCAACACTCAAGCCCCGCCCAGAGTGAAATCCCATTGGTCCAAAGTCTTGCTCAACAATGTATTGTATATTAAACACCAAATATCCTCCAATCAGCTGTGATTGTGTCACATCATGCAACAGCCTCGTGTTTAGTGTGACACCTGTGAGGTATAAGAAAAGTCTCCAAGAAATGAACAAATATGCAAATTTGCGGCTTATTTCTGCACTCACTAACTCATCTGTCATGTTACACCAAAAACCATAAAGAATAAGGTGCCAATCTGCAGGTAAGTTCATTGACGTAAAAAAACTGAAGCAAGCCAGCTTCCTGTTTTAAAATTCAGAGCTTTTTTGCGAAAATGCAAATCCTAGGCAAATCAAGATTGCGTAATGTCATTAAATATTAATACTTCTGCAGCAAGCATAAAACACATTAGAGCTCTTTTCCACAGCACATCCTGATGAAATTCAATAATAACCAACTCCACCATAATCCAGCGCCTTTTCTGGGAATGGATTCAAACTCTAGCTTTTATCGCAAGCCCACTAAGGAAGAAGGATAAACCCAGCAACCCGCTGTTGTCTCCTGCTAGCATCCCGATAAGAGTCAGTAGGTGTGCATTCAGTATCAGCGTTCCCAGTGCAGCTCATTGCAACATGACCTTTCATGGCCGTCTGTGCCCAGAGAGTGAGGAAAAAACATTACTTGACGCTTTCTGAGACGGCGCCAAAAGCAGGGACGCTTTCGTCGCGAGACAGTGGTGAGGAAAGACACAGATTCCCTGCAGCTTTGGCCTTGCGGCTCCATTAGCGGGGCTATCTCTTCAATGCTCTCGGTGGGGAGAACCGGGAATGAGGCGTAAATGACATTTGCTTTGGCAGCTGTAGGCGATCCTTGGAGAAGGATCCTCATCTGTGACTCAGTGGAGTTATTGTTGTGCTAACAAACCTCAATACTCAAGGGGGCGACAGCGTTAACTTCAAATGTTGTTAAACCAAATGAAAACACGTAAAAACACACGACCAAAAAGATTTTCTTCAAACTGTTGCTATCCACCTTAACGATAGAGGAAACTGACCACAGAATCAGACGGTTTATGCTAACGGCTATTATGCCATTCCATGCAATGCTAAGAATGCAATTAGCACAACATTTCCACCCATTAGCAAATTTTTTAAACATTGATGGATAATTTACCGTATTTTCCGGACTATAAGTCACACTTTTTTTCATAGTTTGGCTGGTCCTGCGACTTATAGTCAGGTGCGACTTATAGTCAGGTGTGACTTATATATCAAAACTAATTCATACTGACTGAGATGAACCAAGAGAAAACATTACCGTCTACAGCCGCGAGAGGGCGCTCTAGTTAGCGGAGTTATTCAGAAGCGAGACAGAGGATGAAGAGTACAGTGCTGTGGAAGGAGATCGCGGGAGCTTGGTGAACTTGCTTACCGGTAACTTGCTTGTTGGACTCGCTGGCTAATGTTAATTTAACCTATTCATCCTCCCAGGTATATGTTCTTTATGCTATTGTGTAGCTGAATAACTGTTAACCCCTTAAGCGGCACCCCCTTTTATAAGGGCGCCTCCATTTCCATATGTTGTTTGAGTGATCTGAACCATTATTTTAAAAATGTTCATACAATTTATGAAGTAGACATCCTATTCAGAAGTATAGGATGGTTTGGCAAAAGTTTGGCAGATTTCAAAATGAATTCAACCTCTAAGAAACACAAAAAGATCACGTGTGTGCATTATAGCTCGCTGCCACATCACAAATGGTGAATCTTTTTTTTTTCTTTATATTTAAAACATTTTCAGACCTTTTTTTCTAAAATAATTGAATGGATGCTATCTTTTGAACTCTTGGCATGAAAACAAACTGAGGTTTCTACCATTCTTTCATGATTTTTCATGTTCATCACTATTTCAAAATAAAGGTATAAAATAATATAAAAATATAAAAATATTCTTGTTGCAAATTAATAAATTGCAACGGCTCTGTAATTTATTTTGAAAATCAGTCACCGAGATTGTAAGCTTTCAAATGATATATAGTTTGTCAAGATTAGTTTAGGTTTAGCATAGGATATTACTGTTTTAAATATGTAATGGCTGTGGGCCCACCAGTGCCAATATAAGGGGTTAATGTGTTACGTTAACATACTGGACACCTATTCAGCCTGTTGTTCTGTGTGCTATTGTGTAGCTGAATAACTTGCCTTTCCAGATTAAATGTCTGTTCTTGGTCTTGGATTTTGTGAAATAAATTTCTAAATAAATGCGACTTCTATATGTCTTTTTCCTCTTCAAGACGCATTTTTTGACTGATGCGACTTATAGTCCGGAAAATATGGTAGACAGTTTTCTATGGAAGGTTTCCGCCACAGAATGAAAAATAAAAAAGGTAATTGCGACTTTTTATCTCAGAATTGTGTGATATAAAGTTGCAATCGCGAGTTATAAAGTCAGAATTGTGTGATATAAAGTCGCTATTGCGAGAAATAAACTCGAAATACTAACTTTTTTTTCTCAGAATTGCATGTTTATTTTTAGCAATTCTGACTTTCTAACACGCAATTGGGAGATATAAAGTCATAATTATGTGATATAAAGTCGCAATTGCAAGAAAAAAGTTTATATCTCACAATTCTGACTTTATAACACGCAATTGCGACTTTATATCACTCAATTCTGATGTTATATGTCGCAATTCTAAGAATAAAAAGTCGCAATTATCTAAAAAAAAAAAAAAATTCTGTGCTTCCAAACAAGCTTCCATAGTTTTCAGTCACTTTTTCATAAAATAAAATAATAATCCATCTTGACTATTCTTGACTATTTAGAAACATCCCCACATTTTAACATGCTAACAGCTAAAACATGCTAATCTGAAATGTTTAATCACCTTTCAAGCACAAAATAAAATGTTGTGAATGAGAGAGACAGTGCTTGATAAGACAAAAAAAAAAAAGAAGTTCTTGTTGCATTAAAAATACCTCAAAATTGTGTTCTGACATTTCGTAGCGCAACGACGAGTCAAATCAAGCTTTCACATACTTGAGTAGTGTTTAAAATAAAAAAAAATAAAAAAAACATTTACTATTACGGCATGAATGTATCCCAGAATGCATCTCGCACCAACCAGCGAGCGTCAATGGAGGAGGAGAAAACCCACATCATTTTCAAAACACTGTTAGTGCGTACGAAATGTAGTTTTAAGAGTTTTTCAGGCGAAAATGTATTTGTTTAAAGCTCAAATCTGAAGTCTATTTATACAGATAGGATTTATAAAGATAAAATTAAAGGCAAATTTGAAAATTTGCACCGATATATGCATATCACTGCATATATTCTATCATTTGTGTGCGATCAGCAGTTTATTGGTGAAAGCAGTGACGTTTCCTTCGTAAGACGACGGCGGGGAAAGACACCAATTCCCTGTAGGACGGTTTGCGGGATTCTCTCGCCGGGTCCTGGATTCCCCCTGTGCGAAGGGCCCAGGACGGGGGTTTGAGGCGCTAATGACATTTGCTGCGGGAGCCGTAGGCGATCTTTGAAGACGACTTAGTCAGACTTCTTTTCTGTGACTCAATGGAGGGCCGGAAGATGTGAATCACAAGTAGACAGCATTCGCACCCTCACTTTCTCCGTTCTTCTCTCCTCTAATAATACAGCTTTTCACAGGCTGCGCATAAAAAAGGATTCCCACAATGCAAGACAAATCCATTTACAACATTATTGAGGCCAAGAGAGAGCACAGCCTGACAAATATTAAGTACATACTGTACGATGAGACGCATACTTCCAGCGGCAAAACAATTATTCTTTGCCTTTATGGAAATTAAAAATAAAAAAAGAGATCAAACTTTCGGATGAATTAGCACCAGATGTCAGGGAATTAAATGTAGTTGTTGTGAATGAGATACAGCAGGCAACCGTGGCGCGTATGGCAAGTTCAGACGATGTCACATGACAACATCAAATCATTTCATAGCATATTTTTTAGTAACTATTGGGTTTTGGGAATTTCAATATATGAAAAGCAAATGATGACAAAGGTGAAACGGTGATCATTTAATTACAGCGAGAGTGGACCTAAAATAATCATCATTATTCTGATGTGAATCACTTAAATATAAAAAAACTAAAATTAAATTAAATTAAATTAAAATCTAATAAAATACCATTTAGTTTTATGGCACACTATAAAACACATACCGGTACACAAAGCTAATGAGACCAGAAGAAACCCCGGTAACACTTTATTTCGATAGTCCACTTTAGACATTCTACTAACTATAAGTAAATTTGCAGCTACATGTCAACTAACTATCATTAGAGTATTAATAGACTGTCTGCTTAATATCTGCTAACACTTTATTTTGTTGTACATAACTTGACAACTACAAATCAACTTGTTCCCCTAACCCGAACCCTAACCTAACAGTTTACTGACAGTCTACTACAGTCTAATAATACTCTAATGAGAGTTAGTTGACATGTAGTTGAAAAGTTACTTATAGTTAGTAGAATGTCTAAAGTGGACTACCGAAATAAAGTGTGACCGATACGCCTCATTAATATCAGTATAATCCTTGTGTGTTGATCATGTGACACTGACCTCAACTAGACCTCTTAGTTATGACATGGATAAACTGTTTTAATATAACAGTTACCTCATTAGAGATAATAATTTGTAAGAAATCCTAAGAAATGGGTCATACAAAAACATACAATTTAAGAAAGTTGGTTGAACTTTCAAAGCAAAGCAAAACCAAACAAAAGCAAACCAAAGCAAAGAAAAAAGCAACAAACAAAAACAACAAAACCAAACATAATGCAACAAAACAAAAGCAAACCAAAGCAAAGAAAAAAGCAACAAACAAAAGCAACAAAACAAAACATAATGCAACAAAACAAAACAAAAGCAAAACAAAGCAAAGCAAAAAGCAACAAACAAAAGAAACGCAACAAAACAAAATATAATGCAACAAAACAAAGCAAAACAAAGCAAAGCAAAACAAAACAAAACAAAACAAAAGCAAAAAGCAACTCAAAAAAACAAAACAATGGGAAAAAAAGCAAAGCAAAGAAAAAAGAAAAAAGAAAAAAAGCAACAGACAAAAGCAATGCATCAAAACAAAACATAATGCAACAAAAGCATACCAAAGTAAAAAACAAAAAAAAAAAATAAAATAAAAAAACAACGCAACAAAAAAACCCATAATGCAACAAAAGCAAACCAAAGCAAAGCAAAGAAAAAAAGCAACAAACAAAAGCAACGCAACAAAACAAAACATCAGATGTATTTATCCCGAAAATTATTCACTAATGTCTTTGAATTAAACTGGTTTAGGCTGGCTATAAATATGTCTGCAGTTTAACTAACTTTAACTAACATGCTCAGCAAGATTCTCTTAAAACTGTTGCTCCGTCAGGACAATATTAGACCTGAAAGACAAAACTGATCATAAAACTGTTCCTTACAGTAGAGACTGAGGGTTCATAATCAAACTGTGTCTGAAATTAACTTTATTTCACTTCATTTAAACTGAACTTTATTTATTGCTGCTATGTGCGTGCTCAATAATCCCAGGATGCATAGCCACGGACGGATTGGGGGATATTATTAATGCACGTATAATAACCTGGACACCCCAGAGCAAGGGTTTCTCATACACTTTAACGTATAATCTACGGTTCAATCAGAGGTTAAGGTCTTATGACGTTTTTGCTATTAAGATGAATCTTTGAAATGGCCCTCGCAATTATCTGGACAAAATTATATTATGTTTAACTGTTCCGCTTGGCTGTGCTCAACCGTTGGGTGTAGAAAGAGCTTCCTGAACCACCAGAAAGAAAATGACAGGAAAGAAACCAGATGGGTACTTAAATATTGATATTACAAATTACTTAATATTAAAAATACATGAACAAACAAAGTTAAAACAAAACTAGATAAATACAAAAAAAAGGAAAAAGAAACTTGGTGTTAAAACCATTCACGGATACAGTATTTTTTAAAACTAAAAATAAATAATAAAATAAATAAATAGACAAACAACTTATATCGGTATATACAGTATATATATATATATATATATATATATGTGTGTATATATACATATATATATATATATATATATATATATATATACACATATACATATACATACATATATATATATATATATATAGCCTATATATATATATATGCAACAAAATATGAAAAATAAATTATTAAAAAAGTTTTTTATAGTAATTGTATAGTAAAAATAACAATTACAATCTTATTATATACAATCCTACAATGATTAAAAAAGTATTTAAAGGGGTCATGACATGTTTTTTTTAATTTTATTATTATGTTCCCTTAGGTGCAATTATAGTATTACTATAGTTTTTTTTACAAAAACCTTTTAAAATGTAGTGATTTATGACCTTTTCCCACCCTGTTTCTCATCCTCTGATTCAAACAGTCTGTTTTGGGGGTGTTTCCCCTTTAAGAGTTCAGTGTTAACGCCCACTGTTATGATTGGCTAACGTCAGTGCCTATGCATCAATTATTAACGCCCCCAGCCAGAACATTTGCGGATTCAGCGTATTTAAAAAGTAACTTTAGTTTAAAGTTTTAAATACATTGCTTACAGTTTGCGTCGTCGTTGTTGAGCCCAGAATAGTCGGCACGGACTTATCTTTGAGCAACAGTTTTCTGGCAAAGCCAGCATCATTTTGGGATTTGTTCTCAAAACAGTCATCCTTTAAATGTATAGAACAAACGCTTAAACTAACACTGCCGTGACTGAGACGTCCGCAAAAAATAAAGTGCATCCATTTTTCCCCTGCCGACTGGATCTTTCGCAGTGTATTCAAAGATGTTGTTTGTCCACAGCCAGGAACAGCACATCTGCGGCATCGTAATCTCCCTGTACACAGACCCACTCGCTGTCCGTCGACTGAACGCTTGTGAGGCGCGCAGCGCGCGGGCGCGACAACGATACGAAATGAGCGTAGTTGTCTTGCGCTTAAAGCGTAGTTGTCTTCTGCTGGAGGCGGTCTATATGCAAACGCTGGTACGTCACTTCGTACCGTGACGTCACTTCTTACCATGGATCCAGAACGAGCTGTATTTAGAGCTTGATTAAATAAATTATTCGTTTATAATGGGGAGGACGTCTTAAGCTATGAAACTTGCAGGACGTTTTAATGGTACAAAGACCTCTTATATACCAAAAGATCAAGGCAAATTTGGTTTCTCATGTCATGACCCCTTTAAAAAAAAAGATAAATATATAAATAAATAATATAGTAAGTAAACAACATTATATTTAACTGATTTCTCTTGAGTATGGACTAGGGCTGTGGAACGATTAATCGCATCCGAAATACAAGTTTGTGTTTGCATAATAAATGTGTGGTGTGCTGTGTATAATTATTTTGTATATGTAAATACACGTGCATGCATATATTTAAGAAAAAAAAATGTATATATAAAATATTTATATTTATATATATATAATGTATATATAAATCTATATACAGTATATACATGCAAATATTTCATAAATATATACAAGCATGTGTGTGTATTTATGTATACAAAATAATTATACACAGCACACACACATTTATTATGCAAACACAAACTTTTATTTTGGATGCGATTAATCGCGATTAATCGTTTCACAGCCCCTTAATGTATGGATGTTTTCATAGTTGGGAACCAGTATAAATTAAAAGCGCCTAAAAAGCAAGTTTCCTCTCTCTAACTCACCAAAATCAGATTGTAAACATTTGATGGATGAACCAGAGACGCATTATCTCACGACAACTCTTTTTGCGGATCAAATCTACTCACGTTGAGTTGGAGAGTTTCTGTCCACTGTCCAATAACTTTATATCCGGTAGTGCTGTTGATATTAATCTGGTACTGGAAAAGATCGTAACGTCCCGGTGCGTCACCGTTCCGATTGAACGTGACGGACGTTGTGGCGCTCCCTGCGAAAGAAAAAAATAAAATCACATTTAGAAACGTACAGTCAACATTGTCGGACGAAACTACTGTCCCATCAACCATACATTAAAGAGAAGAAAAAAACAACCTGACAAAAAAAAAATAAAAAAAAAAAGAAAGAGTTGCACTCCATAGAGAAAAAAAGTTTGTTTGTTTGTGACAGAAACACAAACAGCGCGTGCCCCTCAGGCCAGCAGCGAGACTGACACGTCTTGACACTCAATCTCAAGCGCTTGTTTGAGGAGCTGTACCTGCAGGGCTTGGCATTCACCATCACACATCTGCCACAACACAATCAACAGTGTGTGTCTCAAGCTCTCGCTGGCGGCTGCTGACACATTCCCATCGCACGCGTCACACTGGGAGTCATGGCTGGTGTCTTCTGATCGGAGAAGCGTTCCCTTCAAAGGGAAGATCGCTGCTTTATTGCGGCCTTTAAATCAGCGCTGTTACTGTGTTGGGCGCTCATGCAAAAACCTAATGGAAAACAACTAAATAATGATTGACAGATGCCTCCGGATTCTCTCAAAACATATTTTTTCTGCGTTGATCCACAAAGATTGTTAATTGGAAAATTAAATTGTGAATAATTCTGTTTATTCCGTTTACAGATGAAGTGACAGAGTTATTAGATATTAGAAGATTGGATTGATGTTCATCAAGGATTGTTGTTGCAATCGCATCCTGACCAGAGTATGTATGTGTGTGTGTGTGTGTGTGTGTGTGTGTGTCTGTGTGTGTCTGTGTGTGTCTGTGTGTGTCTGTCTGTCTGTCTGTCTGTCTGTCTGTCTGTCTGTCTGTCTGTCTGTCTGTCTGTCTGTCTGTCTGTCTGTCTATCTATCTATCTATCTATCTATCTATCTATCTATCTATCTATCTATCTATCTATCTATCTATCTATCTATCTATCTATCTATCTATCTATCTATCTATATCTATCTGCCTGCAGAGGTTCTGCTCTGCAATGTAATTTACTGTTTTATTTCTTTTCTTTTCTTATTCTGCATTTAAATCGCACCCCTTGACTTGGTTGGTCACATGACTTTAATTTAGCAGACAAAAGTTTCCCCTGCGCCCCTGAAGACAGAAATCCACAAGATCGACTGTTGCGTCACATTGAGCAACATGGGCGGACAAAAAAAAGCGCTCTAGTTTACTGGAGTTCCTTCATTATCCAGTCACTTCGGCATCGCCCGCTGCCTTTCAGGTTCATTTTGTTTGTTGGAGTTGCTGTTAAAAGGGCACCACGGGAAGAAGGAGGAAATGTCTTATTCTACTAATAGACTTTGGGGAGAACGAAGATGCTGAAAACTACAGGAGCTAAACAACAACGACAGGCTAGCAACACTTAAGAGCGGATGAATGCCACAAACAACAGCTTTCAGAGTTTTCCGAGACGCCGTGGACCTTTCCCTGCGATAACACATTCAAATGTTTCCTCAACGATGGATGCTTTCATGTACCAGGTGTCGAGTCTTATCAGTTATGTTTCATTTTTTCACCTCGCGCATGTCTTAACGCAGTAGCAAAATGTCCCAGTTACGTCACATCACAGCAGTGCATTCTCCCAAACTTCTAAGCCACTCAATATTATACAGTAATTGCACTGTAGATATTAGATTTGGACCAGACCTTCATAAGTATATTAATTATTAGTATGCGAGGAGCCTCTGAATCTTTTTTTTTATGTTCTCGTTGGAGGACCCTTTGAAAAAAAATGCCAGAAGCGTCATTCGCTCCAACTTCAAGCATGTTCTCTCTCTTTTTTATTTAATTCCCATCTTTCACCCTTTCATCACAAGAGTTAACATGCCTTAATAACCAGCAGACATAAATAGGGCTGCATCATTTCATCAATATGAACAGTTACTAGATACACAAGCAGCTGTGTGACACACTCTTCCATCAATACTTGATTATATCTAAGACTTTAGATATATAAAGACTGTGTATTTTAATTACTATGAATGGAAGAAAGTGCAACGCACAAAATGGCGGAATAAGTCCCGCCTTCTATAAATTAATCTGAAAAATGCCGTTTTTTGTCATTTAGTCAAACGCAAAATGTATGTGACAGATGTTGTAAAATTTCATTGATGATTTCAAATATGAAATTTAATCATAACTTGGTGAACAGCTTTGGACAATTTAATGTTTCCCTATTCAAAGAGATTGAAACTGTAATTGCGTTACTAATTTTTTTTTTAAGATGGCCGCCGAGTGAAATGACTTGCCTGAAAGAGACTTTTATTATGTCTCCTTTAATGTATTTTCATATGTGGCAAACTTCTTAAACTGGTTACATTAATAGTTCATATATTGTTTGAATTAGATCAGAATTTATATTTTAGTCGTAACCTGCGCGTCTCAATTTATAATTTTTAATTTTAACCAAATTCATGATTTGTTATCACAACTTTTTATGTTTTGTCAAATCAACTTCGATAACTAATGTGTGAAGATAACATACTATTTTGAGTTTCTGTTTATTAAACCATTCCTCTTCATTGTTTTAACTTACATTTTTAATTACAACGAACTCAGAATTTTAAGGCAACAAGGTAACTTGCTTTTTTAAGTTAAACCAACAATGTTTTTTACAGTGTGCATGTACAATTTCATAGATTTACAAAAGTTTATGATTCCTCTGTCAGTACAAATGACATATTTGTATTTGTATGAAATACAAATTACATTTTTAATAAAGGTAATTAGCAAAATTTGCATTTAGGAATTCATTATCGTGAAAAATTGAGCTAAATTGTGTAAAGTGTAGTGGCATAAATGTTAATGTAATATTATTGATGATAAATACAATAACATCCATGATAGATTCAACATTCCATGATTCATGCTCTTACTGTCAAGTCAAGTTGAACATTGCATTTCCCAATAAAAGAAGTCATGCATGAATATACATTCTGGATATGTATTTGAATTATATATATATGCCAGAGGGAAGGTTTTCTTATTGTGTGTAGGCAATGGTCATAAATTATAAACAATGTACAAGTATTACTGTGCTACTGTAAACAATATCAAAAACAATGGGAAGCAAAGGTACCAAACTGCCATTTTGCTTTTTTTGTGTGCAAATTAGCATTTTTTTTATAGATATTATGTGAAAATGTGAACTGAAATATGTAAAAATATGAATTTAATAATGTGTGTGTGTGTGTGTGTGTGTGTGTGTGTGTGTGTGTGTGTGTGTGTGTGTGTGTGTGTGTGTGTGTGTGTGTGTGTGTGTGTGTGTGTGTGTGCGTGCGTGCGTGTGTGTAGCGTTGATGCAATACTATTGCAAGATGTTTTATTGTTCTTTTCAGGTCATAAAATGAAATGGATACTCATAAAACTTTTCAGTGAAAATTTGATCAAATGCTTGTTATCAAGATAAGCTCACATGTTGTTGGGCATTTTTGTGCAAACTATAAATATTAGATATTTTACAAAAATTTTAATGTAAGTATTTATACAAAACTAACCACATTGACAGCTTGGAAAACAAATATTTTTCGTACTTTGAAGTTTCACAAATAATAAAATATTATTGAAAACATTGAAATTCATGCAATTCGTAAAATTATTTGACTATAATAAAAAATGAGTTAACACAAGTAAATGTTGTACTTTTGCATGTTTCAGTGTTTTTTTCCAAACTAAAAATAAATAAATAAATAATATAATTCATGTTACAATTGTTACAATCTTGCTGACTTCTGCATTGCCGTTTTTGCCATCAGTCTTGGTTTTCTAGTTATTAAAAGTAAGTATTTTGATAATTCTAATTTGAGTAAATCAGCAGGCCTTAAGTTAGATCACATATTTACTCGTAATCGTATTTTCTCACCGTCACGCAGACATCAAAGTTGCGGTTACACTTTGATCTAACAGTGCCCTGGTGCAGGACTACAAAAGTTTCACTTCATTAGGATGCATTAATGAGATTTCTTCTTGGAAGTTTCCTCTTTTCAAAGGTCCAACACAAAGGCAGGTTTGGGATGTGTGAGGTATAAAGAATTCAGGAAGTTGGAGCCCACATAAGAAGCAGCCCCAAAGGTTGCTTCAAAGAGAAACGTATACATCTGTCCACAGACGAAATCTACTCGATATATTGACAAAAACAAAAAACATTCTGTATATTAAAAATATATATATATTTAGAATGTGCAAAGTTCTTATAGTCTTTGAGTTCATGTTAGTTTCATTAAACCAAGTTTAAACTTTAATTTAAATGATCTCAAACTAAAATTAAAACCATAAAAAAAAAAACATTTAGTTATTCGAAATAAAATAAATGTTTACTGAAATAAATATATATAATTCACTTATTTGCAAAGGCACTTTTCTCACTTCCATTTAGTTTGATACAATCCTAAAATAACTTAAACTAAAAACTTTTATAATTAGTAAAAACTGCATAGACATTTTAATAATAATAATAATAAAATGGCAAAACGCAACCAAATTACTAAAACTTTAACTAAAATTAAATTGAACGTAAAATGTCAAATTAAAAACTAATTCAAAATATTAATAAAAAACATCTCAATGATATAAAAATAATTAGAACTGATACATTGTAAATTATTTTAAACTGTCATGCTGCATAACCATAAAGTAAAAATGAATCATTTCTAAAAACAAACAAACAAACAAACTTAAAAAAAAAAATATATATATATATATAATATTTTAATTCATAAATATCATTACGTTTTGGGGAAGTCCAACACATGTCATTTTACACCCTGAACTAACCTTGCCTTGTCATAAAAAAGTCAAATTACCTGATATGTTTAACATGAGGGTCTGCATGTGTCCTCTCTATGATATCATTTCCTGTTTTGCCTTTGTTTTGGTCGCACCACATTACTTTGTTTCGGTGGGAACATTTTTTTCAAATATTAATAAGCAGTGAAGTATGTTAAGTAATAAAAATTAAAATTTTAAAAGAAATAATCCTAAATGATTATTCCAAACCGCAAACCGATTATACCAAACCGATTATATATGAAAGCGCTATATAAATGCCTCATTCATTCAAATGAATGTTTTCCTTTATAGCCCAAAAAACACAAAAATGTTTTTTAATTCACATATTAAAAACACGTAAAGAAGTATTATTAAGTAGTATTTTTAAATGAATTAATAGTAACACTTTATTTTAACCTGGTACGTGCTATAGAAATAAAAGTAAATAATCAAATCACAAGCAACTAACCCTAAGCCAAACACTAATCTTAAGTGCATGTAGTTAATAATTAATAACACTCAGTACGTATTTGTGTAATCACACAGTAACAACGTCACCCTAAAATAATGCACAATATATCGGCCACCATGTCGGCATCTGCCGATATATGTTCTTTATTACTGTTATTGTTATGGGTCCAATAAGAAGATTTAGCCGATATATTAAAACCAATAAATAATGGATCACTTCCTTCATTGAGACACTTCAGATGCGCACTGTTCACCATAAAAAAAAATAAAAAAATAAAAAAATAAAAAATATATATATATATATATATACAATATATCGGTCATCAGCTTTCAAATATAAAGAATTATCGGTTATCGGTATCGGCCAAAATTTTGATATTGGTGCATCATTACCTAAAATAATGTGCAACTGAGTTAACAGATGTAGACACAAATGTAAGATGATGTGATAGACTCAGTATGTTGTGAGGTTTGGTCAACTCACCATTGAAGCTGACCGACCGGATG